>CAJDSM010023401.1:25757-38714 GCA_903981925.1 Ostrea lurida
ATCCCATTAGAGACATCAATCACAAACTGTATGTATACAAATGATGGTCCCATTAGGAGACATTAATCAACAATTATATGTATACAATGGTGATCCCATTAGAGACATTAATCAAAACTGTATACAAATGATGACCCATTAGAGACATCAATCAACAACTGTATGTTATACAAACGATGGTCCATAGACACGTCAATCAACACTGTATACAAACGATGATCACTTAGAGACATCAATCAACAACTGTATACAAATGATGATCCCATTAGAGACATTAATCAACAATTATATGTATACAAATGGTGATTCCCATTAGAGACATCATCAACAACTGTATACAAATGGTGATCCCATTACAGACATTAATCAACAACTGTATACAAATGATGATCCCATTAGAGACATCAATCAACAACGCCTGTATGTATACAAACGATGGTCCCATTAGAGACATTGATCAACAACTGTATACAAACGATGATCTCGTGAAACGCATCAATCAACAACTGTATACAAATGATGATCAAATTAGACATATCTACAAACGATGATCCCATTAGACACATGCACCTTAGACACATAAACAACTATATATACCTTTGATCTCATGGGACATACCAATACTATAGGTATCTACAGCTATGTACAAAAGATGAACCTATGAGACACACTAATCTTATATTATGAAACGGTAAAGATGACGAACAGTGATCATCTCATTAGTCCTAAAGTGAATAAATATATTTAGAGTTGGGCAAACACGGACCCTTGGATGGATCAGGCGCCTAGGAGTAAGCAGCCCCTGTCGATCGGTCTCATCCGCTGTAAGCTTTTTATGCTGATCAGGTAAACGGAGTAATTTCTGTAATCTAAATTTGAAGAATTGATATGAAACACGTCAGACAGCATTTGACCCAATGGCAGGTTGTATTGGCAAACCAAATCGTTACAACGACCATAGAATTAACGAAATGCTGACTTTAAACGTGATTGATCAAACCCCTACAACATCAACTTGTTTTTCAATAGCCTGCCTCGATTTAAAAACTGATCATACGCATAATAAGCTCTTGCGTATCGAATAATTGAGAAAACACGGCATGCAGGTGATGATGAAATGCAGCTGCATGTACATTGATATGGAAAGTTAACAATTGAGAAGCTGAAATCGTCCCGTTTGTCATAAAGTTGAGTTGTTAGTTTGCCGTTAATGTCTCTGTTCAATAAGACATTCAATTACGAAACAGACGTGGAAGTATCTGTAGTGTCTACTGGGATATATCAAATCGACATAAGATTGGAAATAAATATTATTGATAGAATAAAACCTCGTCGATATATCTAATTATCGAGTTAAAGGTTACAGCTAGATATTTTTTTCTTCACCTGCAGATTCTGCCTCGTTAGAATATAAAAACAGGTCAACAAGTGTAAACAATATAAAGGCAAAGATAAAGAACAGTGATCAATCTCGTAAGTCTCATACAAAATACAAAACAAATGTTGGGAAAATACGGACACCTGGACACACCAGAGGTGGGATCAGGTGCCTATAGGAGGAGTAAACATCCCCTGTGATGATTTCATAAAACATACCATTTTTAAGACATTAAAAGAGCATCCTCTATAGTAAGAAGGAACTCTACAGATAAGATGATATATTCTACAACATTTTAAGGTTGTTTCCTGTTTGTCTGATTTGGCACTATGGTGATTGATATATTTAGATTTAACTAACGGGGCTGGGGATGAGAGTCTCGATTATACAAATTGTATGGTCGTTATAATTAATGTTATGATCTAAATTCAATCCATGATTAATTCGAATGTTGTCCAACAAGTTCCATTCCAAAATGGCGTGCCGTTCTCTAGCTACGAATTGTTCCATTATGGTGTAGGGCTTGGGAGGACCGCCAATCAGACATGCTTACCTCCCCTTAAACAGTTGAAGCGACCTCTGTTGTTACGATGTTGCATTTTTTGTATGATGTAAAGGCAAAGATAACGAAACAAGAGTTGGAAAACACGAACCCCTGGATACACCAGAGGGTGGGATCAGGTGCCTAGGAGAGTAAGCATCCCCTGCTGACCGGTCACACCAGAGGTGGGATCAGTGCCTAGGAGGAGTAAGCATCCCCTGCTGACCGGTCACACCAGAGGGATTCAGGTCCTAGGAGAAGTAAGCATCACAAGGGCCCTCGTGTGACGTCACTAATCAAATAACGTTAATGAGCCTGTAGTCCTATTTACAGATTTATTAGTAGGGTTGTGTATTCTGATATATTGCGATTCGTTGATAAAAAAAAATATCGTTTTGCGTACGTTTTGTCAGTACCGGTATATCGGCAAAGATGCCAGGGCTCCGAATTTACATTCTATCTCGAGATTCCTCACATTTAATATTACGTTTAATATGGCTGAAACATTTCTGTGATTGTTCTAAACACTAAGATATAATTTTCCCCACATCAAATTGAGCAACCAACTCTATATTTATAAAGTCAATGGAATAAGAGAAAGCGTCATTGATGTTCTTATTTGAAAAATATTGCAATACATATCGCAGTACGTTTGAAAATATCGCAATATATCGCGATACAAAAATGTCACCCGATATTCGTTGAACACGAAGACAAAAGCTCCCCTTTCACTATTATTAATTAACGGAAAGATGTAAGTTCTTTACAGATTTAGGTGATTAACCGCTGTAACTTATATGTAATGTATGATGACATAAAATACTGTTTACAAAAATATTTCTTTAGATTAAACATACCACTTCTAATATTTGTCAAAATATGGTGATAGTCAGCATACATCTTAATTTAAAGATATCTAAAAACACGAAGATTGAAAACGTCTGTACGAGATGTAGGACAACGTCGTCTTTTCCCACGAGTTATCCTCCTTGCATCCATTCCGACTATTGCATGCCGCTCCTTCGTACGAATTAATGAAACTGGCCGCCTTAGACGACTTAATTGATTGATCACTACAGACTGTAATCAAACTCTGCTTTCCAAGTATTTTATTTTTATAATATTAGAGTAAAGCATGCAAAACTTCAGTTTGTCGTTCCTCACGTCATTAAGGGCGCGACTAACAATGCGACCGCTAAAAAACCAACACTTGACTTCCAGCTTCTAAAATAAATGTGTTTTTCACATCACGTTCCGGGACCGCTTGTTCCGATTGAGTAACAGACGATCCCTCGGGAATCCTCGGGAGTGTTGGATTGAGTAACAGACGATCCCTCGGGAATCCCGGAGTGTTGCACAACATCAGCCAATCGCTCATGGTCATACCTGTTTCACATTCCATACCCACCCATAGGTGCTGGAACAAACAGGAAAACCGCTCTTTTTCTGCTAACGTCAATATATTATCTGCTAATGTATCAAATTTCGAGTTATGCGATTCTTATTTGATACGTATGGTACATGTACGTGTCTACATAAAGAGAACTAATACATAGTATATGTATCAAACTAAACATATCATTTTTACGTTTTGAGCAAATCAATTTTATACTAGTGTCATCTTATCAAGAATTCAGAAATCCATCTCTTTCTGCCCAAGAAAAACGACGGATTTATAAGCTTTAAAGCCTTGAATTCCAAGTTTCTGCGTACCTAACTTTGTTTTTTTTTTTTTTTATTATTCAGACGATTTTAGTCATTGCAATTATAAAGAAATACAAAGATGTATATGTATACGTTATTAATTTCATATGAAAACTGATTGTCACAAAATCCTACACTTGTTTTTAGGATGTAATATATGATTATATTTGCTAGAAAACTAAAACCTTGCATGAGTGATATGAATGATGTGTCAATCCCCTTCTAGATGAACTTAAACATTTAGTACCTTTCGTAGCCTTTCTACAGCTTAAGAAATAGGAACATATCTATATCACTCGAGTGATTAACATTCTTTCATTGCCAATAGAGAAAAAAAATTCTGGAAGAAAGTATGTCATATTGATATTTCAGCATTGTTTTGTCATACCTGAGCAAATTGGCTGTTCTGAAACTTTTGTACCCTGAGATATTCGCTGGTCAACGTATTGGCATTCCATACATGTACCTCCAGTACACTCATACACGCCTTGTACTGTCGGTGCTGTATATTTCACATGTAGGTCACGAACTTAAATCCTAAACGCTCCTTCACCATCAATGTCGACATTTTCTGACCAAGTTATTAAGTCATACGTAATTCCAAATTTTAATTGACGTATTCTAACTTACCAAAATAAGAGCTCAAATACATATTTCGTGCTTTCGCCTCTTTCTTTTTCGTTTGATGTGTTGAGGTGACAAGCAGTTGTAGGTGTATTACATATGGGGATTAACACAAATCTTTTTCATGACGTAACAATTTCAAGGATATACCTGTTCATTTATCAAAGATTATAAAGTTGTTTGCTATATTTGACACCGAAGTGTGATTAAGTTTTAAAATAAAAACAACAGGTGATATCCATGGATCAAATTACTATTTTACCGAAGTTAGCTGTCTGTGTTAATCATACGCAATGATAAATTTATTACCTTAAAACAAGCAAGCTAATGGGAGGCGCACGCATAATTTATTTTACAACCTAAGCTGACATATTGAAACAGGCTGACTATATAAAGCTCGTCAACACGGCGTGAAGTCAGTGTAACAAGATCAATGCCAGCGAAGGGACGTGTTTAGTGAAGAACGGCAAACGAAACACATTGTTTTTTTACACTGATACACAAGCATTATTCGTGCATTGAGGATTTGTAAGCTCAGACGAAGCTGTTTACTGTATAATACCGTGTGCAAATATTATAAGTAAATAAGAAACGTTTGTATCAGTGCACTCTTCAGATATTGAGATAACGTTAACAAACATTTGAATACTTTGGAGAATTAAATACATTCTTGACATTACATCGTCAACGTATAAATCTGCGATGTAGGACACTGAAGATCATTCGGTATGTTGACGAGTTGAGGATACTTTCTTGTGACAGTGACATAATATCATAATGCATGATAGAGCTATGTCTTGTTTTGGTTCAGCGTGTGAGGACAAGTTTAGTTGTTACCAGTCAGTAGAGGAGGCCAAGAAAGCCAAACAGAGGAACAAGCAAATCAGTCGTCTGCTGAAACAACACCAGAAGGAGGAGCTAAAACGCCTGAAAATTCTGCTGCTAGGTAAGAATTACCCCCTCATCATGTGTCTCTCCAACAAATCATAGGGTTCACAATATGTAACGATAGATATACGATCATTGAATTACTGTGATCCCTTCTGATTTATAAAAATCATTGCATTTTGTTATAAAATAAATAATTTTAATAATATTTACAATGTACAAGGATTGTTTACATCATGATATTAATCGACGAAAGCAAAATCTCAATCTTGAAGAATTAATCATTGTGAACCTTTTATTTTTATAGGTACGGGTGAATCTGGCAAGACTACCATCACCAAGCAGATGAGAATCATCCACATCAATGGATTTGATATGAGGTAACTAATATTCCATTATATTGTGGTCGTCCCATTCCTACCAACTCGCTGTGTCTTTATCGAGTTTCTAACATTTTCTTTTCAATATTAATCAAATTTTCCTTTTTATTCTGAAGTCGAGCATTTCTTTGAAGTATAATAATTACTTTTTCAGAGAACGAGTGGAGAAAATCTTCGATATCAGAAAGAATATCAAAGAATCCATTGTTGTATTACTGTCAGCAATGCAGCAGTTGGATATTCCTTTGGAAAAGGAAGAAAGCGAGAAAAGCCGAGAATTCATATTGAAAGAAGCAGGAAATCCCGACATTCATAGAACAAATGTAAGTTTTGTGAATGAGACAAATCAAATTATAGTGATAATCTGATATTTTATAGCTATGACGACAGCTGATGCGAATTGTTAAGTGATGTATTCAATTCTTTTCTTAGGAATTCCTCGATCATTGTGAAAAGCTATGGGAAGACCCAGGAGTCCAAAAATGTTTCGAAAGATCCCACGAGTTCCACCTGATAGATTGTGCTAAATAGTAAGGAAGATTTTATCAGTCAAATTATACCAGAAGTATACTTTCATTTCATGCAAGTTTATTTTCACCAATGCAGGCACTTTTCATTCACGAATCTCATGTTTACTTTCAGTTTTCTGGACAAACTTCATGAGATCCGAAGTCCCGCCTATGTTCCCTCCGATCAAGATATCCTTAGGTGCCGAAGTGTGACGACGTCAATCCAAAATATTGAATTCGATGTTCCCGACGGAGGTCATCAAGTGAAGTTTAATGTGTATGATGTTGGCGGACAACAAGGAGAAAGGAAAAAAGTGGATCCAAGTGTTTGACAGTGTCACCGCCATTCTTTCGTTGTGGACTGTAGCAGTTTCGACCAAACACTTCGTGAAGGATCCAACAAAGAACAGACTTCTGGAAGAACTTTGACCAAGTCTGGAACAATCGATTTCTCAAATACGTCTCAGTGCTCCTCTTCATTAACAAAATTGACGTTTTGGCAGAAAAAATTGCCAGAGGACGCGACATTGCTGAACTCACTAAAATGTATCCGGATGTGTTTCCCGATTTTGATCAGTTTACGCCATCGGAGATGGAGAAGAATCAGTTCTTGGAGGCTTTTCCAAGTTTAGACAATGACCATCGGAAAAAATCTCGAGGAGCGCGAACGGATGTCCATCCCGATACTATCAAAACAGCTGTTTACATCAAACATCTCTTTATGGTAAGCATTTACTGTCACCAAACTTTCCGTGTATTTATATTCAAAAGTAAAAGAACGTGTGTCAACATAATAAGTTCGTAACGTAGAAAGAAAACATAAATGTTTGCTTCATGTTTTACATGAAAAAATATTTCTTTTTCCAGAGAATTGTGAAAGGAGAACTGAATTTAAAAAAGCGAATTACTCAACATAACAAGGATTGGCATGATGAACACAGTTGTGAATACTACTACACATGCGCAATAGACACAGACAACGTCCAACGAGTTTTGAATGGCTGTCGAACCCTCATCATACAAAATCATTTGAGACGGTTCGGCATTATCTGAATCGATTACACCGCCGGGATTCTGACTGCCATTCTGCACACAATGAGCCAATGAACATTCCTGCACGAGATACAATTTGCAAGCTCAAAGTACATGAACAATTTTTGCTAAAGCTATCTCTCGGACATAATGGAGATAGAATTTCCTTTATTTGTGGCAATGTTATGATTTTTTCCCTACTTTTTAAAAGTAGTCAAACTAATTTATTTATTTATCTAAATTAATCCATATGCTCTATATTTTTATAGCTATCATTGTATTAAAACTTTACACTTATATTGTTTGAAATAAAATTACACGAAACAAATATGTGTTATCAAAAGAATTACAAAGGAAACGGTACAGTACTTGTATTCATGAACGGATTGAACATTATCAACCCAAGACAAGAGGCGACGTTCAGCAAGGTACTAGGTTAGCGACAATATAAATGTGAAATCACACATCCGGGTATTTTTAGAAACTATCAATACCAACGTTGGGAGATGTAATTACAAAGTTCTTTTGATATATCTCATATAAAATTCATCATTTCACGCAATGACGGTTGCGACATTAAATTTCTTAATAAAACACAGGCCTGGATATCAGAAAATGAAAACGGACGTAAAACAAATATTTCTGTTGAGTATGACACCACATTTTTGCATTATTCATGCACGATTTATCGATATATTGAATTGCATTTGAAATAACAATGTATCACTGATCAAATCATATTTAAGATGTTTAGCACTGATAAAGGAATTCTCAGTTTATGCACATTGAGTATTTCCCATTCCTTTACTTGAATGAAAAAGGGGAAAAAAAGTTGATAATCAAAGCGAGATATGGCTTTAGACCTTTTTTTGTTTTGATAATTACTGATTTGTCCTAGACTTGGTTTTGGGCATTTTTCTTGGGATATTTCTTTCACATATGATATATAATTGAAGATATTCCTAAAAATACTTTAAATTTCTAAGAATATCTTTGCCGATTCCATGATAATATGTTACTGTGAATATCAAAATAGTAATTAATAAATATTTAATAGTGATTTGATTATTATAAAATATCTATATTAGGTTTAATGATCTTATTTATGAAAGTTTTAATTCAGTCGACAGTTTGTTTTATACTGATACAAAGATACAAAAACTAGACTGGAAAAACATAACAAGTCGGTGCGATGGACCGGTGCAAAGGGGTCAGATATCTAAATTTTGAAGTCCTTAATTAGTAGAGTGTGCGTGATCAGAGGGAGAGCTAATTGACACCAGGACCGTTAAGGCTACACGATGAGCGGACACGAATTTGCACATGTAAGAATTGAAACAGAATCAATTATTGTAGACCAACACTTTTTCTATTGATACGATATGTACTGTCAGTGCAAAATGTATCAATTTGTTCAGGAATGTCTGCTTATTTTGCTTAGTCCTTAATCAAAACATTTCAAATCATTTCGTACAGATAGACCCATGGGAACACTCGTTTTATGCATGAAAAACTTTCAAAAATTACACCTCTAAGAAATTGAAGTTAAAGACAAAATGTTTATTTGCAATTCTTGTGTATATCAATACACTTAATTTTTTTTCAAATGTTTTCGTGATTAAAATATTATTTAAACAATGATAATGAAATGGAAACTAGCAATTGCAGAAAGATTTTTCTGCAATATGGATGTTCCTTCATCATCAATAAACCTACCAACAGAAAAGCAATATTATTGGTTGTTATATTTTATAAATTTTATGCATTTTTCTAAACATTATAAACCTAGATTTAACTTAATAAGATCATAGATGTTGACCATTTTCTATAAACATTATGAAAATGGAACAGCAAATTCAACCTTTGACCTCAGAAAAATCCTCCATATTTGGTAATGACATGCGAACAATGGACACTTCCAAACCGGATCAATAGTTTGCAAACAAACATGCATTTATTGGATGATAAAATGCAATGTCAATTTTCAAAAGAAATATAAGAGAAAAGATTCAGTGAATGTAATAATAATTACTGTAAATTACTGTAATACAGGGTGTTTCATATATATGTTACGTTTTGAATCTATAATTGAACAACACGGGAACTAGATAAAGAAAAAAGTTTGTATCATATAATACATGTATCCATTAGATTTGTTTGTGAAAATACTGAACCTTATTTTCAAATTTAAGCGGACATTTGACGATCAACACTGAAATTTATCAAATTTCTTAATTACGTCATTTTTATCACGGTCCAATCTATAACGTCACATTTTACAGTAAATGTTCTAAATGACTATAGTCTCTTCCAACAGAGAAATATTTTTTTTGATATTTTTCGCATTATCACACATTTTTAAAACACTCCTAAATATAAAATTTGATTGTTCCTTTTTAGTTTGTTCAGTGTCTGACTGTGGTTTGGGGCTGTTATACCCTATCTTTTAAGAAGAGTCCAAAGGATTTAGATCTGGAATGCCCGGGGGTAAATGCGGATGCCTTACTCTTTGTGTTCTGTACGATGTTAGTCTGTCCAAAAATGGTTTTTTCTACCAGTGTAAAAATTCAGAATGAAGTGAGATGTAGCTCCATCCTGTTGAAACCAAACAGTCGGTTATAGATCGCCATATTTTCTTAGCAAGTTAGGCGAAATTATTTCTCAATAAATGGAGTCACTTCATTGATAATAACAAAAGTCATGGGTTTTTTAAGTCGTTAATCTTCACGGGATGCCATGTCTTCTCTCACATACTGTCCCTGCTTGTCTTCTCAAACTTTATTACTTAACCTCTGATAAGTTTCTCCTTTAGCATATTTTCTTTCAGTTACCTCTGAATGATTTTGATGATTTATATTGTAGATAGAGTATGTTTTACAATTCATCTTTGTTGATCAGTTAATCCATTTAAAAAGCTTCAAACTGTGACATCATCATTCATGTTAAAATTAAGGCTAATGATGAAATAATATCCCGAACTTTTTCACCAAAATAAATATGTTGGATTTGGTGTTCAAAATGATATATTGTGTGTGTAAAAGTATGATAAAATGACAAAGATATTCAAAGTTAAAAATGTAACATATATATAAACACCCTGTATATATAAAAAAATCAAATTCGTACATTTCAGTATTTACTAAAACTATTTTTGAATCCACGTGACACTTTAATGTAGATAACGGTGAATATTGTGATCATTGAGGAATAGATGGTTTTCAAGATGCACTCTGAACGTGACAGCAAAACCCTCCCTCAAAATAAAAAAAAATATCCGTTAATTCCTTGAATGTTAGATAATCTCAATCAATTATAGCAGCGGTGCATAGATGTACATTGCATTATTGATATAAGTTTCAAGGTAGGCCCTACTCGACAAAATTTTGTTTAAAGTATTGTTTTCTTCCTTAAAATATTAGAATAACACCTTATGTAACAAAAAAGGCCCAAAAATACACACCTTGACTGTTTACTTTTCTGACTAGAATCTCAAGAAGACATATACCCTTTTATCCTTGTAAAATTCACTGGCATCAATATTTTTGCAATAATCAACACAATAGGAAGCAAAATAATTTCATAATCTGTTTATTATCATATATTACGTTAAAGAAAGCAATATTTAGTGTTACTTCATCAATTAATTCACAAAGGTGAAAATTGGTGGCGAAATGTACAAATTGAAAAATTCGCAATTATTACAAAATTACATATTTTTGGGCGTATTTTCTTTAGTTTCATGTTAACCACCTTTTTTTCTTCTTTAGAATTTAGATTCGCAATTTGAATTTGCATTTGAAAAGTATAAAAAATATAGCACTTTACTGGCTTTTTTCTTTTGTAAGCTTCTGTAACATGTATACCCCTTATCGGTCAATTACTATAAACTTCATTGAAAATATAGGAAATGTGTTGTTTTAAAAAATAATAGCAAAGTAACTGTATTTTTTCTAAATAAAAGAGCTAAATACATTGTAATATAAAATTGCGCCCAACTTAACTATACCGGTACACTCTGCATCTCGACGAGTGTAACAATCGACTTTCGGTGAAGTCTTCCTTTGTTCAATACTTCAGTTTGCGTGAGTCTAAAAACTTTAACAAACCTGTCTATACACGTTTACGAGTGCCAGATATCATGACCTTCTTCTGTTTACCGCTTCTGAAATAACTGGATGTGCTAATCGCAATGAAATATCAGAAACAAAAAAATGGTATGTCAAGTGATGAGTATTCAGTAGGGACCGACTCCTTAATTAATTCTGTATATTGGTGTTCGGGAAATGTTAAAGGTATACACTGGACAAACCACGGATATACGCTACTATTCTTCGTTTGCGCGGGGGGGGGGGGGGTGTTATAAAATGGTATTTGAGAAAGTATCTGCCATTGCTCGAATTTCCTCAGTTATGATTAGGATCTGCCAACGGCAAAATTGTATTACGCTGTATCATTTATTATGAGCTTGTAGAGACTTCTCATTTTTTATGAAACCTAGTAGGATATTTGGCTACCTGAGTTGTGTTGTATGGCTTTCAAAGTAAAAGATCTAGAGGTCTATTTTTGCCCTTGTGAGATGTTCTAGTATATATATATAAAGCGGGCATAAGTACTTCTCTCTATATTATGTAAGTGTATTTATTTGTGTGCAATACCATAATTGATATGATATGTAACTGACGCCATCTTTCTCAAATGTTAAAAAAAGATAGGTATTTTGTCAAAAAGATTAATGTTCTGCAATTACTTTTGTTGATTGTTGATTTTATGGGGGGGGGGGGGGATTGTATTTACAATCAAAAGTATGGTTTTAAACTTTTTAGATGATTAAGACATTTTTTTACACACAGATTAAAAATTTTCGACACATATGTTAACTTTTTGTTGTCAATCTCACAACCTCGGGATGCATCAATCTGTGACCTATTTGTTTGGGGTTTTTTTTTTTTTTGTTTTTTTTTTTTGTTTTTTTTTTTTTTGTTTTTTTTTTTTTTAAATATAACTCTCATTTTTAGGGTAGGGTTTGTTCTCCAATCCCCGAGTCTGACTTAATGTATATCGGTGATGTGAATCTCACTCCTCTCATTAGAAACCAGCGACCTTCCGATCAAACTTTTACTTCACCTCCTCCCCGAAAACTAAATAATACATATAAACAAGAGATACAGTAATTATGTCCTGATATAAATAGAAAGGGAGAAAATTGTAGAAAACTTTGAAGCTGGATTTGACTTATTTACGTTATAAATCATTCTACACTATAATCCTTTCTCAGTTCATGGTCTTAAGGCAGATGGAAGGGAAAGGAAAATTACTGTTAATCATTGCTGTTACTAAGAATATTAGAGATCTATTTACAGATTCATTAATCAAAAGGACGGTCCGTGCAGTGGAGAGAAAAGGACATTATGTACATTGGTCATAACCAGCTGTCCAGAAGACGGCGTTATATTCATTAAAAGTTAGCTCGCCTGTCAACAAAGCGGGCGGTCAAACTTTGTATGTTGATTTCAATTGGCTGTATGTAATAAACATTATTCATGAAAAACTTTGTGAACTTTTTTTTATTTGGTGAGCTTCAGATTTTCTGCTGAAAAACCTTTATTATTCCTCATAGTGTTAATATCGAGGAATACATGTACCACGATTAAATCTTATCCCAGTCCCATGGGGCAAAGTGTATTATGCATCGCAAAAAAGTGACGGATTTCAGGATTTTCCGAAAAAAAAGGGGCGGATGTAGATTACTTGTACAGAATAAATGGAACATTGATGGAACCCTTTGGATCCGCCAGCCTGTACTGAAGGCCGGGATGAATTTTAACGAATCTTGATACTGTATTAAAGTGATGTCAAATCGAAAACGACCGTCCCTTCTAATTCCGCCTATTGCAAAGATAT
>CAJDSM010023406.1:0-37417 GCA_903981925.1 Ostrea lurida
ATAGATGCAAACAAACAATGCCGTACTATTGCATACGAATATTGTTGTGCGTACTCTATGTCGGTTATGTCGCATGTGAAAAAAGAGCTATATAGGTAAACTGAATTATTCAAATGTTCTATCATTTAAAGAATATTAACACAGGAAATTTGATTGAAAGTGGGGTGGGGGCATTCATTTCCATTAATAACGTATTACAGAACAAATTCTAATTCATCTCAAATATTGATATACCCTGTGTGCTTGTAGAAATTAATAGATTAATCTGCTGAATTTCTTTGATTTGCAAGTTCAAATTTTGAAAAATGATTTCACAAAATCTCTCTTATAGTTTTTTTTTATCTGACCGAAACAGTTTTCAACAAAATTAAGATCTGGAAAATAAGTTGGTAAAAATGCGTATTGAGCGTTTTGAAAGCCCAGCTAAAAGCCGATCCAGAATGAAATGCATGTGTGCGCCGAGGGAGACAAACAACTGATTGTAACCCGTCAATAATACACACTACTCGCAGGATCCGCAAAGATTTACTAGAAATACGGGTGTGGCCGGTCGGCAGGGGATGCTTGCTCCTCCTGGGCGCCTGGTCCCGCCTCTGGTGTCCAGGGGTCCGTGATTGCCCAACTCTTGTTTTTGTATTCTATTTAGGACTTACGAGATTGATCACTGTTCGTTATCTTTGCCTTTACATAGCTACAGTGGCGTAGCTGGGCAAAAATAAGTGTGGGCACAAACTTTCAAGAGAGAGCGCAGCGATTCCTATCAAATACGGTGACCATCCGATATTCCAGAGAATCTTATTCAAGATCCAATAGTTCGAATGCTTGATAATTAAGAACTTGGAGAGAATACAGAACTTGGAGAGAGAGAAAGAAAGAGAGATTACTACAATAAAGATCAAATACTGCGTACAATTATAAGCGTAATAGGCAGAATCTAAACAGCACATCATCGCTCAGGCAATTTTAGAGAGAGGGAGGGGGGGGGGGGAGTAAAAAATTTAAAAAACCTCAGGTTAGTAAGTAAAAATGCATATCAAGCGTTTTGAAGACTGAATACAATACGCGCGTGTGAGGGAGAGGGGGATAAGCAGTTATCTCCATGAATTCCTCAAAAACTGCTATCTTTATACAATCGTAATGTCCACTATATATTCGCAGGATCCGCAAAAATGTAGATATTATGCCTGATTATGTTTTACAAAATAGGCAAGCGCATTGTTCTTTCAACGTAACCTTAGTAAGCATTTTTCTAATTGTAGAAAGATAAATGAAATAGACACGTTGATTGACAAGTCTTCCATGGCGACGGCTTTCACACGCCAGGGCTGATGATTTTGTTCCGCCTCTTAACGTTCTAATTAGACAATAGCCAGTCGAAACAATTTTCAGAAACTTTTCTGCAGATTGCCCGTGCTTCGAACTTCAACGTTTTCCACAAAAAAAGTAAAAAGGGTCTATTCATTCCCCCAGATTGTCAGAAGGAGTGCATTTTGGTTGTTTTGGTGTTGATGATATGAATGTAAACATTGATATGATAAAAATGAAGAAGAAAAAATGTGGCAATAGCCCGCTAAGCCTTCATCTCATGCAAAATTTCTATTCAAAATATGTTGGAATTAGCCAAAATAATGATTTACAAATGCTTGATAAGAATGGTTATGTCATACGTTACTCATCCTAGAATAGTTGCGTCCTATGTGACATAAAAAAAACCCATTGTTTTGGTGGATCATTTCATTCAATGTTTTGCATGAAAGTACGTAACAAAGTATTATCTTTGAATAGTGTTAATAAGAGCTCTGGAGCTTCAAAAGAACAAAAGTTATATCCAAAAGTTTACTGTTTTGGCATTGTCACAGATAAGTGCAGAGTGTTTGGGAAAATGGTGCATTTTTCGATGTTATTTGTAGCATCAAAGATGCTTATGGCATTCCGACAGTGCAGATGTTTATGGCATTCCGACAGTGAACGACTTGCTTATTTTGAGAACATAAGTTTAAATTGGAGCTATAAAATCAAATATACATTCCTCTAGTTTCTCCCCATAAGGAATAGTTGGTTCCGACGTGACGGAATAGTTAGATCAGAGTAACGATGTGTCAAGGTGATCTCGCAAAGCTTGATTTTGTTACTAGGTTAATATCATATGGATTACGTAATTCATAGGTCACGTGATCGACATTATCACATCGCAGGAAGGGAAATGGGAGCAATAATGGGGTTGAAAATGACATTAAGTAAATACAAGTGGAAGAATTTGGGCCAGTGTTACGGAGCATATGTTATTGGTTACCTTAACGTGTTGCAGAATAATAATAGGGAACATTGTGACAGATTCTGAAGTATCTTTAATGTCTCTAATGCATATTTCGTACAGAGTTTTAATATTGCTATTTTATTTCCCCTGTAAAGCCTCGCAATTCGTACACGTAATCAGTACACCGAGTTATATTTAACCCAATAGCATAATATAATGTCATTAGATTTATTCCTTAAAAATGATGGAATTATTATAAGACAATATATCCAGCCATTCTCATTCAGGGTTTTTGTGTTTAGGACTTTATATCTCTTATTGTACAAGCTGTAGTAGTAAGCTGTGAACCAACTGATACAAGTTATTTTGTTTACTGTATATCTGTTAAAAACACTTTGTCGTGTCCAAAGTTAAATGTCTCATTCTTTTTAAACTCTGAAATATCGTATACGATCTTGTGAATTTTTCCGTATATCAAGTGGAAAAATCGTATTATATATTTACATTACAAGTATTAAACTTTTTTTTAAATATTTGTATTGTTAGTAGAACTTTATAATCTATTTTATGCAATGATTGGTTTGTGTTGTTTGTTTTGTTGCCACCAACAGACAAATCAAGTCTTGAATAAATTTTAAGTGCAAAAAGGTCATATTTAGAACACTGTTGCTCAATTTTAATATCCCAATTCTCCTTCCGTTTAGAAATCTAAAATTACTCCAAATATCGGGTGCGAACATCTTTAATTTGAAATCAAAACCAACGCATATATCAAATCATTGTACTTATCACGTCTCAAAGGCTGGTATAGCAATTAAAATGATTTTATTAGTGTACTATAAGCCATCATGGGAAGATCCGACTCCACAAAACCCGGGAGCTACAATTACAAAGAAATATCATGTGGGAATATTTCCTTATGCCATTCTAAGCGTGGCTTTTTCAAAATATCGAAATGGAGCTTTCTTCAAGAGGAAAAGTCTACTTTTCACAGATCTTTTTGCCCATTGGGAAATCTAGTAAACAAAAATCTCGTTAATAGAAAAATTTGCCTAGTTTAGTAATGTTTCTTATATTATAGAAGACATTGTTTTAATTTTTTTCCTCTTATAATATTAAATTTTATTGGAATCAGGTGAGCGTATGATTTGCAACATCAATCAATCCATAATGAATAGAACATTTACTATGAATAGAACATTTACTTGTACTAATGATCGCTGCATTAAGAATTGTCTCTGTTGAATAGTTTATTTAACCATAAACGTTTAACGTCCTAGATACGGCCAGCATCAAGTGCAATATTTCCAATTATGCACGAAGCCCCAAATATTCAGATAATTTGTGATTCAATACAAGAGATTACAAATGTAGCGTTGAAATTGAATGATTATAATCATACGGCATTGTCTCAGCAGTGATAGGTAATATGTCTCTGTTACATATTATCAGAAATCCTTTCGAATAATGCACATTTATACGAAAATAGTAAAATCCTTCAGGGTCTCCTGTTATCAATACTTAATGAACGTCAAAGGAAGTCACTTTGAAGCAGCCAAACAGAATCCATTTGCAACATCACTGACCAGACAAAATGGCGTGAATATTCATGCCCATGAGTAAATATCGTATTTGGCACAAGTATATTTCTACAATGGATTCAGTGCAGAATCATGTACATCGTCCAAGCAAAGGAAATACTGTATAAGGAAGACAGATCCTTTCCATTAGATACAGCGGAAGTGTCCCGTATTTGGGGCCCGTTGCAGTAATTAGAACGACAAAGCGCAACACAGAACTTCAGTCCCGATAGCTGATCAAATGCACATTCCGTCAGGTTGTTTGGCTGGACTCTTTCTGCGAGCATTGTGACATTTCTCCCCGCGTAGTTTCCATTAGTACATCCCCGTATAAAACTGACAGTGGCGCCTAAAAGAGGTAAAACAGTCATAGTTCACAACAACAGCATTGTAAGGACAATTGTGATATTTTTATTTCTGTCACACAAAATTTATTTTCGGTTCATTTTGTTCCTTTTAGGAGGATCAATCGTCGAGTAATTGGTATCAAGTGATATTATATTTGCGAAAATTCACTGGTGAAATTAAAACTTTCTAAATTTAATTTATTTTGAGGAAAGAAATTCAAACGTTGGAGGAGGCGGGTGTTGATGACCTACATGTACATGTATAGCAGAGATACATAAAATACATGACGTGCATGTACTCTATGTGGCATTGTCTTGGCAGTGGTTGATTGTCTTTGAAGTTTACCGCTCTTGTGAAAGTTTAACATTTTCACAATAATTGTCGCTCAGATTCGAACGTGAACCTACATCCATGATACAATAATCTTCGTCTATCAACACCCATCCCGTATCACAGACTTACTGCGTCAGTATGGATTGTAAAGCCACTCACCTGGAATCGAACCCAGCGCCGAGTCTACATATTTTGTATTTAGAAAACACTTTTAATGCCCTGGCGAACACAATTTCATCTATTTCCTCACCATGGACAAAATTGAAAGAAAATCAAGATTTAGTGAACCTATTTCCTCATAATGTTATGATGAGTAATTATTCATTATTGGAATCAAGTTCCGGTGATGCCAACGACAAATGGATTTACTGTAGTTTGATGAGTCTCCGGGCTATCTTTGATCTTAATAAAGTTTGCTTAATGTGATATACTGTAGAACATGCAACATCAAAAACAAGGACAACAGCATTACCTCCTATATTCATTATGGCTTCTATCTTGCAAAATCTGTCTGTACAGTTGCGAACAAAAAGTCCCCCTTTGAGCCGGTGGTGAATGAGTTTCTCCCCAGACTTACAGGTCTGTCGCGATGTCGTTTCTTCACATACGTAACAAGATATTCCATCTACAACATAAACATTAATGCTACAATGTAAAGGTGCGGATATTCTGTTCATTTTCTCACATAATAATCATAATGTAGCTTCATTAAACGCTAATTTAGTTTAGATAAATTTTTACTCATAAATGAATATTTTTTATTTTATTTCAAATGATAGTTACAATCAGAATATTACAATATAGCAGGCCTTAAATAATAGTGCAGATTTACATTTGCTACAGTTAAAAGCGATCAAGAAATGACAATTTGTATTCGCAATAATCAAAAGAAAAACATGCGAACTCTCGATCGTTTTTCATTGAAGATAACTCGCCAAAATATATCCATCACTGGAGTTTCAACAACATGCACTGTATCATTACGAGACTTTAATCACGATACAATATTACAATTAAGTTAACTTGTTCCATGCACGATGTTCATAAGTCATGAAGCAAAACTCTAAAGATGTACAACTTCCATTTATTTCTATTGACAAAGACGAACGATTGAATTTTTTTAGAAAGTTAGCACCCATTTAACAACTTACACTATCCGATGAAAACCCCGGCCCCTGGTAGATTCAGAATATCTCGTCTGTGACATCTTGGTTTATCTTGTATTTTAGAATAATAATTCAATAAAATAATCTTCTTTATTATATATTCTGCGTACATTGTCAACAAGGATTGTCGAAATGGGGGCTTTTGGGTTTTGTTGCATTGCTAGATAACGAACAGTGTGATCAATCTCGTAAGTCCCAAACAGAATACAAAATGGGAGTTGGGCAGACACAAACCCATGAATATACTTTGTGAATTTTTCTGAAGACTTAAGACGGTTCCGTGGAAGAATATATCGACACATTTTCAAGGTCATTGTGCATGCGCTAGATGATCTACTGTGATGTAATCTTTTAAAATTCATTATTACAGACGAGTCAATTAATTTGTAAGTATAAAGACGCAAACTAGGAGTACATTAGAAAATTGACTAAATTACCCCGATAATGAGAAATATTGGAAGTTTTTCCAACCCTTTTACAAGGAGAGCATACAAACCCTCAACAAAATAGTACGATTTTAAGCCCTCAAGACATATATCATTACAACTGTTTATGTAGTTTTTAAGATATTTTACCTCTCGTGATATTTGAGTGGGATTTTTTTTACTTCTAGCAGCAATGCCAAGATAATCATACGGGAAAAAATACAATCTTGGGATATTTTCTCTCGCATGAAGAAATACTTCCGTGCAAACTAGTGGACTAGGAGTATTTTTTCAAGAACCATTATACCTAAAATGGATTGATTGATTATTTACTATTTTACGTCCCACTCGAGAATATTTCACTCATATGGGGACTTAAAATGGAAGACAATCTCCTGTTCACTATAATCCATGCATGACATTCCTTTTGCTGCTTCTAAAATGGGAGCCCTTTCTTGCTCCATCTCTTTTCTTTCCATTTTAATTGTATGTACAGCTCAAAAACTGCGCGAAAAGTCTTTGAGAAAATTGATACATGCATTCTAAAAATAGAGCCGTTCCACGTCCTGATCATTCTGAGTTTGAGAAGTGCAAGAATTCACCGTTTTTAATGATAGAAAAAAAGCTCATATTCCTTTTTGGTGCTCCAATTAATTCTCTTTATTTTGTTATCTGTTTATCACACGAATGGTTAAATTCAAGGTGCATTGACATCCCTAAACAATTCCCCAAGCAATGAACTGACCCAACATGTACTTATTGATAATGAAGAACAATCACACATCACGTTGACCGATGACCTACCTCATCACGATAATTTTGTTTCCGTTGTAAACTTACCCGTAACCGGCATCAGCATGAAAATGGTGGACAAAATGACAGCCAGAACAATTTTCGACATTTTGCAAACGAGAGCTCAGCGGTTATCGCCACATCTACGCCATTTTCATTCCGATGCTGGGTAATGCTCGCTAGGCGGAATCTTCTACCTACGTTTATGACATTAGAAGTTCAATTAATAAACCCGGGTAGACGACAGGAATGCTCTGTCAATATTTACACAAATGAAGCCATTAACTCACACAGGATCGTTTTGACGGAAAATATGTATTTTGCTTGTTCTTAAGCTGTATACATAATGTTCGTACGTGGAACCGATAAAAAGAAAACCACGAAAAACTTCCGTACTTATTTTTAATTCCATGTTTATTCCCGATAAGGACATTTCGCTAGGAGTACTTTAAGTGTTATTAATTCAATGATAAATATTTTTTATGTGTTGATATACAGGGCATATGCCCAGTAACGTAAAGAATTAGACTGGACATTGTTTCGCCAAACTATCGCGAGATCTGTGATAAACGAGATTATAAGAATGTCTTAAGGTCTGAATTCATAAGATAGAACTGTACTGTTTCATAAGCTATTAGTTGCAGATAAGCACGCTATAATATACGTTAACTTGTAAATAAGTATCCTTTATAACTGCATGGGTGAACCAAAGATGATTACACACGTAGTATATATAGTTCAAAATTTTCCATTTTAGTCATTTGTTATGAAATTTATTTCGTTCTACTTCTTTCTCAAAGTCAGTATCTTAGTGTACACGTTATCAGTTATACGCTCGCTTTGTGTGTACCATTGATTGTGTGCCCAGTAACGTAAACTAAAAGTACTTAATATTTTTATAATGTTTAAATCGAGGCGAGCTACTGACAATATATGTATATGTAAGATGTCTACAGGTTCGTTTGCACCGAGTATACCCCAATTTGAGGGGTTTAGGCTTCCGAAGTGATATATACAAGGTTGTGGTACGTTTTTATGGATATATTTCGCAGAAAAGCATATGGTTACGGAAGAAAGCATCAATTCAGGAGTGTATCCACTAAACACTTTCTAGTCTTATAAAAAAAAAAACTCAACACATCAGGACAATGCTTTATTTTTACTGTTACATGTACCTCTACATGACCAATAACCATGTGTTATTGGTCATCAAAGAGTTACAATAAAATAAAGCGTTGCCATGGTATTTGTTTACAAACGTGATTGTGCCAAACTTGCCCCAATCGTTGGATTTTGTTGAGATATTTGATAAAACTAGAAATTGTAAAATGGATATATTTGTTTCCATATATTCTTGAATTATTTAATGTTTTCTTCCGTAACCACATGTTCCTGCGAAATATAACCATAATTTGACATACAGTACATGTATGCAAAAACGTATCACGAACATCTATATTGCCGCTTCGGTAGCCTACACCCCAGTCACAACTTAAATTAGCCTACACCCCGCATGTTGGGTTTTACTAGGTGGTTTAAAGCATTTGACGTAATGATAAATAGGTACGGGTGTATCATTATAACGACCACAGACTATGCAAAATGCTGGGGAATTTTGAATCCCAGTGACCTCAACCAATATGCCACTAGCCTGCCTCAATAAATAAAATAGAATACACAAAACGAATCGGGTGAGGGACATTAACGCCATACGCAGCTAATAATGCTACATAAAGATGGAAAGTTGACGGTGGAGTCATTCCGTTAGTTGTTAGTGCCACAGGATTACATATGGCATGCTTAATATATTGATATAATTTCATTACATTTTTCATCAGTTCAAAATACAAACAGCATTGTAAGCCGTTTCACCCCATTCATTTTCATCAGGATGATCGCTATTAGGGAGAGATTCTGAGGGGTATGAAGAGTCTGTATGGTTTGTGTATGTATGCGAGTTTCCATTGGCGCAATACAATGGTGGTTGTCTGTTATGTTGTTTTACTGGTTTTAGTGCTACTGCAAGCAAAATTTCGCGCCAATTTCAGACAAGACAGCACTTCTAGATGTGCCTGTACAGTGATTATTATAACCCCGCTCCGAAGGAGGGGAGGGGGAGGGGTATATGTTTTACCCCTGACCGTCCGTCCTTCCGAAACAAATTATTTTTGTCGCACTTTTCTCTGAAACTGCATATCACAGCCAATTGATATTTGATGTATGACTTCATCTAAGGGTCATACCGCACTTACCAAATTCAGACCTTTCGCTTGTCAACTTCCTGTTCAACGACTTCTTAAAATTTTTGAGTCTTAATGTGAAATAATATTTTTCGTCGCACTTTTCTCTGAAATTGCATATAACAGCCAATTGATATTTGGTAATGACTTCATCTAGGGGTGCCAATACCGCGCTTACTGAATTTAGACCTTTCGCATGTCAACTTCCTGTTCAACGACTTCTTTAAAATTTTAAGTTCTTAATGTGAATTAAATATTTTTCGTCTCACTTTTCTCTTACACTGCGTATCACAGCGACCATTTGGTGTATGACTTCATCTAGGAGTCCCATACCGCGCTTACCGAATTCAGACCATTCATATGTCAACTTCCTGTTCACCGACTTAGTTTAAAATTTTTGAGTCTTAAAGTGAAATAATTAATTTTCGTTGCACTTTTACAAAATCTTAGAGCAGCAGTTTCCTTTACTTTAGAACGGGGGTATCCTCAGTGAGCAGTACATGTAGCTCACAGATTCCTTGATTATAGTATTTTTAAGTAAGAACAGAAATTCACCGCAGTTTCTAATTTTTTTTTTTTTGGAGTTTACGTTAAGAGTCTATATTTAGTCTATATGTATCAGTCTTTGGCCTCTGTATATTATAATGATTTACTTTGTCTGAATCTGGTAGATTCACTGCTAATTTCGTTAACACAATGAAAAACATCTAAATAACCGGAAGGAAAACCACGATAACAAAATGGAAGACAGGAATACCTTTGGATTTTATCAAAGGGGACCGCCAAAACCGAACATCGAACTGGAAATATCCCAGAAACCAATAGGAACCATATATATATCATTCTTGGAAGTATATTGAAATGTACATTTAGCTGAACGAAGAAAGAAACGAGGAAACATTAATGTCGGAGATATATGGATGATAGTTATATCTCTTCACAACTCTGCAAGGTCGTGCTGTCCGTGTTCCAGGTCACTCCGTTTCTGCACTTCGTAATGGGGTCAGGTAACTGCAGAAGCCGTTACAAGAAGACGCACTCAGCTGTCTAGACGCAGAATTTTTGCAATGAATGAAGTAAATCAATTATGTTCATTTAGATCATTTGATATAGTAAAAATGATGGATATTCTGCGTTGTAAATGTTGTAATTGGCATTGAATTAATTTAATTCATTTCGTAAGTAATGATTACAGCTGATCAACAGATTCGGGTCTTCCGGTGACGTCACAATACAAATAGGCTCTTGAAAGTACATCTATATTCAAAGAAATACGGTAGTAATGAAATGCAGAGATGACATAGATAGCTTGAGGAAGATGTACGACTTATCTCCCCTTAAAGATTCTTGTCGTTTCCTTAATTAATACAAAAATTGACATGAGGTTATTGTTAATATGCTTTGAGTTAACTGTTGCTCTTTGATTCAGTTCATGATTAATTATATAGGACATTAAGAAATCATTTTCTTAAAAACTTGTTAACATAATTTAAACCACAAGGACATTTGAATAGGAAAGGGCGTGAATATGATTATAACTGATATCCAACAGACGTCTTTCTCCAAATATAGGGACTGATTTAACATTACTGTCAGCTCATTGAGAGAGAGAGAGAGAGAGAGAGAGAGAGAGTTGCAAATGTTGTAATAATACTGTGAAAGCTTTAGCCTTATTTCTGAATAATGTCACTGGTAAATTTGACAAAATTCTACAATAAATACAAAATTAACATGAAAAACATGGCCCCTGACCTGAATTTATCGAAATGAACTCAAGTCGAAACAGAATTAAAATATGAGATTTTACTACAATTCTGAGATTTTACTAAAATTTTAAATGAACAAATCAAAAGTTAAACTCAAGTATGAAATGTTTAGAAATCCGCGTCTGGGCGCACCAGATGTCAATAAAATCTAATAAGTAATGGCAATAAATATGTAGCTCTACAAATCGAAAATAAAGGCCTTACTCTACTGTTTTAGCATTTTATCTAGTTTTTGTGGTACATCCTGCCTGAGAAATACAAAATATTGTTTTATGATTATGAAAAAGTGAAGATAATGAGCAGTGATCAATCTCGTAAGCCCCAAAATAGAATATAAAAACAAGAGTTGGGCAAACACGGACCCCTGGACACACCAGAGGTGGGATCAAGTGCCTAGGAGGAGTAAGCATCCCCTGTCGACCGGATACACCAGAGGTGGAGTATGCTTCCCCTGTAGACCGGTCACACCAGCCGTCAGTACATTGTGTATAGATCAGGTGAACGGAGTAATCTGTAGTCAAAATCAGTATATAAGGAACAATGTCCATGAAACACATCAGACAGCATTTGCCCAACACTCGATTTTGTATATGTTTTTTGGATTATGATTACGTTTAACACGATGTTGCCTTCGCCTATTTGTACCCAATGGAAGGTTGTACCGGAAAACTAGATCGTTATACCGACCATAGAATTTGCGAAATGCTGACATCAAACGTGATACATGTATATATCAAACATCTTTATTGTCGATGGTATAAAACTAGAGTTCATTAATCTCTCTCATGATGGTCATATTGCTACATGTACCCCTCAGTAGCTTTTGTCCGATTTTGCAGGCACATTGGTTTTAGTGGTGAAAGCCACTTTGAGATGAACGATATGTTTTCAATGATATACCGTTATGAACAGGTGAAGATAACAATCTCATAACTTCTATAAGGAGTATTGTACAAACTTAAGAGCTGGACCAACACGGACTCCTGGTGTATGATCTTCTTTGCTGATATAGATTGATCTGTTTAAACGTGTACAAATCATGGCAGCGCACAAAAATAATTGTCTTCTTACTACCAGAAGAGCTACAGTCTCTACCGATATATCTGATCATAACACCCTTGATCTAATCATAAAACAAAATGTTAACGACACTTGCTACATTGGGCTGTTTTTCTCCAAAAAGGACGAAAAGGAAAAGGAAAAATTCCTATTCTTCCTAGTACAAATAAATACAGTTTATGGAATATAATTTCTTTATTTCCATGATTTATCAATTAGCTCCGAAACAGTGAGAAAGTATTGTGCTCCGAAACAGTGAGAAAGTATTGTATAAAGTTTTGTTAAAGGGCATATAGAGAGGTAATATATTTTAATACTGAACATCATAGTAAATTTACAAGCACTTTATTTTTAAGGTAAGCATCCCCTGTCGACCGGTGACACCCGCCGTGAACTCTGTATACTGACCGGGTAAACAGAGCTATCCATAGTGTGCAGGGTGACACGAAACATGCCCGATAGCATTGTGCCCAATGACAGCTTACTGTATAACTTAAATATTTAAAAGACTACTGGTTAGGTCATAAGCATGCTGCTGTTTTGAATAACACAAAAGACAATTTGTAAAGTTCTTGCGATATATACAATTTATACCTTCACAGCCTAGCTATCGGATACACTAACGTATTTACAATACATGTATCTACAGAGAAGGGTGAAAAAAACTTACACATTCATCAGTGTTCTGTAAGCCATATGAATCTTGGAAATGAGGGATTTGTTGATGGAGTTGATATGAACCTAATTATTATTTTATATATTTTCCCTCCACGAATGATATGTTTTCCGTTCATACAGTCTGTGGTTGTAAGTCATCCATAGACACGGAACAACATGTGTGTCACCAGTCTGTGGCATCCATAAGCAAGTTTAGACCACCACCACCAAGGCTTACAAGTTCTTTATGACACAACTTCAGATTTTTGTTTCGATAAATTTGGTTGAATAACATCGGGCTGGTAAACCACAGATCCAAGCAAACCAGTTGGAGGCTTTTCATATTTAATAAAATAAGTGTTTGAAAATCATGTTATTTGATCCAAAAATGCATATTGTCCACATTTTTGACAAATACATATACACTTATTATATACATGTATCATAATATTGATACTATACAGTACCAATTTTGATGCACCAGATGCGCATTTCAACAAATTATCTCTCTTCAGTGATGCTCATACCGAAATGTTGGAAATCTAAAACATGTCATTGAACAATTGAGCCAAAGACTGGAGCTAAATAAGTCGAAGGACCAGAGGTATGCCTGAGGGAGGTAATCCTTAAGTTTAAAATTTCTAATTTTACCACTGCAATTAAATATATTATCCGTACTTGCAAGCTAGTAACAAAGTACATGTACACTGGGTTGTAGAGACCCTAAGGGACTAACAGTCCACCAGCAGAGGCTTCGACCTAGGGGTCATAATGTTAATCTTATACGGTACCAATTTTGACGCACCAAATATATATAATTAGTGATTCTTATACCGCAATGTTGGAAATCTAAAACAAGTAATTAAAAAACCTAAAAAGTATCTTTCATAATCAAATCATCTCGTGCTGGTTTCTTAAAGAAACTTTCTAAAGGTATAGTGAGCCACCTTAATTCACTTAAATAGACATATTTTGATGGCTGGTAGTATTTGATTATAATTAAGACTTATTCGATCATGAATAAAATACTCTCTGGGGCTATGTTGATGAGATGATGGGGGCCTTAACGAGATGGGTGGACATTGACAGAAACCTTGACGAAGCTGGGTGGTTAATGATAGGGCCGCTATTTAAAGAAGCTGGGTGGCCAATAATGATGGCGATAAGAAGTCTGGGTGGTAAATGATGAGGGGTCTTAATGAGGCTGGATGTTCAATGATGGGAATCTGTCTACGTTCTGATGCTGAGATCAAAGTAAGATTATTTAGACACTTTTCAACATCACTATCATTGCGTCACTCCGTGCATCCTAATTACAGGTGAATTTCGGTCTCTTGTTTTCAAACTGTCTTGTGTCTCAGCAAAAGGTTTCTTAATCCAGATTGATATTGCAATGAAATGTTGAAAATTCTGGACTTGAAGTCGATGAACAATTTGAGACGGTTTCGGACATGAATGCCGACATAAATTTTCTCTTCTCTTGCTGTACCTTCCGAGTGATTACTTCTGACACCTCGTTATTTAAATCAAAGGTTGCCTCATTACTTAGATTGTAGATTGTCCTATTAATGAATAGACGTACAAGTATTAGAAATGACGTCGTTAGTTCGTCTTTCATCTGGTTGTATGACCCTTGTGTACTCATCTGTACAAATTCCACTAACAACTCGACAAATTATATGTTTTATTCGTTTTCAGGTGAAACGCATCGGTGTTTCATTAGACATCGTTAACATCTCTTCATTCTGTTTAGCTAGAATACAATAGATTGTTATGCGATTCCTACGCAGATTCCAACAAGTGCAGATATGGAAGTTCGGGTAGGAATAAATCTGAAGATTGAACGGTCGTTTCCGGTTTTTGATTTCATAATTCGAGATGTCAAATGTAACATAATTTTGGTCTGCTTTTGAAGAGGTGCACGTCATATTAGAGAAGTTAGCTCCTGAGCTTTGAGCACAACTATGCAGGTGGCCATAACTAAATATTTACTGGTTCAATACTGATCTCATTGGTGCAAAGATATCACATATCTATTACTGAAGCCTATCCAGCTGAAATGTTTTGTGTCAATTTACGTTTTGAAATGGTTTGATAGGGACTATATTTTTGTATACACATGTACATGTATTTTGTGGCGGAGGGATCGAGTAATCGAAAAGTTATAAATCTGCATGATTCTACAGTTTCTATTTCATCCACTATACCTTCCATTTTTATACTCCTGTACGTATATTTCAGTTTTAAATTTTATGATACAAGTAGATGAGACTTGGAACTAGTTCATATATTGTAATTTATTAATTTGGTTGATTATTTATCCAAACGGAACACCGATGCTTAAGAGTCGGAAGTCAATTTACTCGGAAATATGTGTAAAAAATCAATATTTTGGTCAATAATTTAAAATAATTTATCTTAACGCCTACTTTGTTTTTACTTCCGTTTTAAAGTTCAAGACAAAACTTTGAAAATTACGTGAAATTTAAGAAAAATGAAATTAGTCCTGTTATGTCTGTTTAAACTTTTAATTTCGGTATCATGAGTTTTTCCGTACACTAAGTGCAAAAAGGTCATTATTATTTCCATTACAAGAATTACATCTCATTTTTATATCTGTATTGTAAGAAGACAGTTGTATGTATTTATTTTATCCAATGTTTGATTTGTTTTGTTTATGTTTTGTTGACAGCAACAGACAAATGAATAAATCGTAAGTAAAATTTAAGTGCAAAAAAGGTCATGTTCAACACACTGTAGCTCAATAACAAGTATGACAAACTCAGTTTTTCTTTTTAATTTCCCAATTCTCCTTCAAAGTAGAAATCAAAAATACACTTCCCAAAAAATTGGCATTAGTCCAAACACTACTGGACGCAAAATGTACTGAGAGTGTCATTTTTTACTGTAAATTGCTGATAATTACTGATATTGTGCGTTGGTGCTGATAAGTACTGATAAGTACTGTGGGTACTGATAATTGCTGATATTTTACTGTGGTTTTTACTGTGGGTACTGATATTTACTGATAAAGTACTGTGAAAGTACTGTGGGTACTGATAATTGCTGATAATGTGCTGATATCTGCCGAGGCTTATCGCTCGCCCTGCGATCGACTTGCGCGGCCGTGTGCAAATGTGTCTCAGGTAAAAAATCAAGATAAGCCCGTTTTTAAAAACATTTTTTTTTTTTTTACAATTTTTGTTTCTTGATATGCATTATGATTTGCAGCATATTGCGACAATTCCAAAGATACCAAACACTATATATGTTTTTGAAGAAACCTGGTTTTGACAGATTTTATTTAATGTCTATCTTTATTTTTTTCCCATAAAATATTCTTAAATTCAATGTTTAATAATCATAAATAATTAGCATATTGACATGGTACGAAATGTGAATTGATATGAAGTGAATGAATTTTTAAAGCATTCCACATGTGATACGGATATTTAGCATTTGAATACAGATGAACTCTCTCTCTCTCTCTCTCTCTCTCTCTCTCTCTCTCTCAATTATTTGATGAAAGTCACACACACACACACACACACACATGTATACGAATATTTGGGAGAAAAAGCATCATTTCAAATCGTTAATCGGGACTGTCTGACAAATAACTAGTATATCCAATGTAAATAAATGTTTTTTTCGACACGATAGAATTCGATAATACATGTCAGGGTCAACTAAATCGCCTATTTAAAGATAAATAAATAAAAATATTTTTAAAAAACTAACAATCACATATGTTTGATTTCTGTAAATATATTGGGTCGGCGCGGTGTTTATGTAAAGTCCACGCAAATTCGGAGGGTGTTTTCCGCAAAAAAAAAAAAAAAAAAACCAAAAAAAAACAAAAAACAAAGACTCAGAGTCCGCTAATCTGTTTGACTTCCCGAAAGAGGTGTCAAATATATTGGATCAGAGGGATACCAGACCTTTGACGTAAGAGCATTGTGTAATCCATGCAAATTCGAAGGGTCCCCCAACAAAAGAGAGTGTGAAATGTATTGAGTCGGCGAGATACCAGATTTACGGCCGTTAAATTGTTCCAATGAATTGTTCTCGATTTTACAAATACTTATGAAAAATTGTCAAAACCACAATGGACAATGCAAAATCGATATTACGAGCGGGATTAAAAGATCGACGTCGGATTCAAAAATCGTAAGGAGTGGTACAAAAACTTCCGTACGATTTTAATATTCGTGTAATAGGAGAGAGAGAGGAGAGAGAGAGAGAGAGAGAGAGAGAGAGAGAGAGAGAGAGAGAGAGAGAGCATTTTCATGTACATATAAAATTAGTTTCTCATAAGTGGTAATATTAAAAGCTTGCTAAAGGTAGAAAATATAACTATGAAAGTGATCGCGGGGGAATCACATGTTTTAGATATTTTTTTGATTCTATATTTTTTTTCCATAATTTTCTTTTGGGGGGGGGGGGGGATAAAAATCCACATTTCAGGTGCCTGTGCTGAAACCAGGCTACAAGACCATAAAATTGAGAATAGACTTAAAGTCTAAGTTTCAAATCCAGCTAATAAATTGAAACATTGTTTCCTAAACTTGTAAAATTTAAAAAAATTACAGCATACTTTTTAAAAATCCCGCAATGTTTTTAAAATCTGTAATCAAAATTTTGACTCGAGTCTATTCTCAGTTTATGGTCTTGGGGTCTGGCTGCAGTATGAAACATACAAGTTCCTCGGGACAAGTTCTTATTTCAGGCACATACGCCTTTCGTTACGGGGTCACCGTTGCGATATCCACACTTCTAGCAATATATTTATGTACTATCAAAGAATTGGAAATTAAATAACAATGTCCGGATTGGCTTGAACGTTGCAGATCTTGATAAGGAATGATAATAACTAGATTACCCTGTCAATTATACAGTTAGGCTTGCTGATCAAAACAATGAAGCTGCTAAATACCTAGCTTCACCGAATAAAATATATACATGTAATTGATAATTATATTAAAAAAATAAATTAAATGAATAAATGAACAATTTATTCTAGTAAATGGATATCACGGTCAAATTTCAAAGCCTGTTGATATAAAAACGGGCCCATGAACACATCCACGGCTCCGATGATTACAAATACGCGGATTTAGTTCATTTGAGATAAAGACCCTCGATCAGAATGTCCATGGAATATACAAAGTTATACACAGATCATTTATTATCCAAAAACCCAACGCGGAGAGAGAGAGAGAGAGAGAGAGAGAGAGAGAAGAGAGAGAGGAGAGAGAGAGAGAGAGAGAGAGAGAGGAGAGAGAGAGAGAGAGAGCATGTCGGTAAATAAATACTAGATATTCCTTATTACAATGAACATGAAATGGCCGCATTGCTAATCACTGGTGATATTAAATAGTGAAATTAAGAATATTTTATGGAAGAATAAGAAAGGCTATAAAAAATCTGCCAAAACCAGGTTTGTTCATAAACATATATAGTGTTTGGTATCGTTGGAATTGTCTCGATATGCTGAAAATCAATATGCATATCAGAAAAAAAGAAATTGAAAAAAAAAAATGTTTTTAAAAAACGGGCTTATCTTGATTTTTTACCTGAGACACATTTGCACACGGCCCGCAAGTCGATCGCAGGCGAGCGATACAGCACATATCAGCAATTATCAGTACCCACAGTACTTTCACAGTACTTTATCAGTAAATATTCAGTACCCTCAGTAAAAACCACAGTAAATATCAGCAATTATCAGTACCCACAGTACTTTCACAGTACTTTATCATAATTATCAGCACCAACAGCCACAATTATCAGTAATTATCAGCAATTATCAGTAAAAATGACACTCTCAGAAATTTTGCGTCCAGTAGTGAAATCTCAAGTGCGAACCTCTTTAACAAAGTTTTCAAGTTCAGAAATACATATGCATAAAGTAATTAATGTGTAACAATATTTCAAGTCTACTTTCAAGGGGGTGCATCTTCTTTCCATGTTGATTTCGCCAGTATCAGGCTCCACTGATACATCAATGGAAGTCAAAATGTAAAACTTAAATTCCATAGTTACGCAATACGCATGCACAGCCCATAATTCATCCAATCATTACATTTTTCACCACTACAGTCCATATTTTTGTGCATGGGCGGATGTAGAATCCCCCTCCCCCTCTTGTGACCAAAAATATCGTTATGTGTAGAAATATAGCTAAATTAACCCCTAAAATGAACGTTTAAAAACCCTAAAAACAGGAGCCTCGCTTCCTGGGCCCCCACGGGTTTCACCACAGACCTTAAGCTTATTGGTCCCCTTTCAACAGATCGGAACACCACCACCCCACTTTCGACAAATCCTGGATCCTCCACTCATATGGGGAACGTAATAAATAGGTCACGACATTGCAGCCTGCGTTCGAGAAGGGAATTCTTCTATACTATTAAATTTATCTCTTGTAGAAGTTTACTTTGATATTGTTTATATTTGTACAGTTTGTAAATATTCCGTGTTTTAATTAGTTCAAGCAGGATGTGTTCGGCTTCGCGCATGCTTATAAATAATAATGGAAGGAACCTAGCGCAAGTCGGATCAAGGATATTGTGAATTTATTAATTAGGCTACGCTAAGTTGATAAAAATGCTACATGAAATGTCATAGTATATTGCATGCACTACCTATCTATTATTACAGTATTCCTGACGATTGTCGACTCAGAGGTAAAACGTGTAGAAAATTCCAGTCCGTTAATTTAAATATAATATGTACATGTATATAAACATTCGCTTCCTGTTACATTATTATACTGATATTTACTTAATAAAAAGGCGTTTTATGAAGACTTTACATGGGAATTTTCAGTGCACCTTGGGGTGTTTTTCGGGACTCGTCATATAACGATCGTTGGTAAATATGAGACCAAAGGACCTTTATGGTCACCTGGGTAAGCATAAAAAAATCTTTCGAGTCACCCGTGTTTTTATATACCCTTCGATTGTTATACTTTGTACTAGGTGATAGAAACATATACATGTATATTGGTATACCAATTACATATACAGACCTGATGCATATGTTTTGGTATTTTTTTTAACGAAGAGTAAAGTTTTATCATATTGCAACAAAATGCGATTTTTCTGTCTAAATTCTAAAAGGGCAAGATATTTTTAGCTTTCAAAGAGAGTTCATTGCTCATTATAGGTAATGTTTACTGCTTGACGTCTAGGATCTAAAATGATCACCCAGGGACCTGGTAATACAATTTGCAGTTTGTCTCATTCATGCCCAGCAGTAACTGAGATCTCTTAATGCACCTTTAATACATGTATGAAAAGTTGACGATCAATATCATAACTTCTATACAGAATACAAATTAAGAGTTGGGAAAACACGCAGAGGATAGTACCGAGGGTGGGATTCAGGTGACGTCAGAGGTTGGATTGAGGTGACCATGAGAAGGTGGGATCAGCGTGTAAAACACCAGCCGAGGCTGATAAGTACGAGAAGGCGTTGGGATCTAGAAGGTAGAAGAGAGCTGGGAATTTATTAATAGTGTGACGACAGACGAGTGGGATCAGGGAATAACAGCGCAGCTGGATATACCAGAGGTGGGATTAGGTGCACCAGAGGTGGGATCAGGTGACCAGAGGTGGGATCAGGTGGAATGAACACGCAGCTGGATAATCCAGAGGTGGGATTAGGTGACCAGAGGTGGGATTAGGGTGAACCGAGGTAGGTGGATCAGGTGAAAACACGCAGCTGGATATCCAGAGGTGGGATTAGTGTGACCATCGAGTGGATCAGCGTACCAGAGGTGGGCAGGTGAAAACACGCAGCTGGATATACCAGAGGTGGGATTAGGTGACCAGAGGTGGGATCAAGGTGACCAGAGTGCGGATCAGGTGAAAAACACGCAGCTGGCATATACCAGAGGTGGGGATTAGGTGATCCAGAGGTGGGATCAGGTGAAACACGCAGCTGGTATACCAGAGGTGGGATCAGGTGACCAGAGGTGGATCAGTGAAAACACGCAGCTGGAATATACCCAGAGGTGGGATTAGGTGACCAGAGGTGGGATTAGGTGACCAGAGGTGGAATCACGTGAAAACACGCAGCTGGATATACCAGAGGTGGGATTAGGTGACCAGAGGTGGGATTAGGTGACCAAGAGGTGGGATCAGGTGAAAAACACGCAGCTGGTATACCAGAGGTGGAGTTAGGTGACCAGAGGTGGATCAGGTGACCAGAGGTGGGATCAGGTGAAAACACGCAGCTGATATACCAGAGGTGGGATTAGGTGGACCAGAGTGGGATTAGGTGACCAGAGGTGGGATCAGGTGAAAACACGCAGCTGATATACCAGAGGTGGGATTATGTGACAGAGGTTGGGATCAAGGTGACCAGAGGTGGGATCAGGTGAAAAAACAGCGGCATATACCAGAGGTGGGATTAGGGTGACCAGAGGTGGGATCAGAGTGAACCAGAGGTGGGAAATGACAGGGTGAAAACACGCAGCTGGATATACCAGAGGTGGGATAGGTGACCAGAGGTGAGGATCAAGGTGAAAACACGCAAGCTGGATATACCAGAGGTGGAATCAGGTGACCAGAGTGGGGAATCAGGTGAACAGAGGTGGACGTCACAGTGGATATAACCGAGAAGGCTGGGATAGGTGACCCAGAAGGTGGTCGGTGCTGCCTAGAAGCAGTCCCTGTCGGCCGGTCGTACCCGCCATGAGCCCTTTATCTTGATGAGGTAAACGGAGTAATCCGTAGTCAAAATCAGTGTATAAAGAACGGACTAACAGTTGATATGAAACACGTCAGACAGCATTATTAAACCGTTCTAACGACCGCGAAATATGCGAAATGTTGATTTTAAATGAGACTGTTAAAATCCTTATACAATGTCATTCTGTAACATCAACTTGTATGTCAGTCGTCTGCATCGATTTAAAACATGATCATACGTAGAACAAGCTCTTGCGCATCGAATGTTTACGATTTTTTTTTTTACATTTTTGGTAGCAAGCTCAATATCCACTAAAATCATGCAAAGATTTTATCTCAACGATGTCCAGAAATGAAAAGAAATGTCTAACATACGTATATTCAACTTAGCTCCACTCTGATACATATATAGAGGATCTTGAATGAGTGCTTATGGCATATGAAATTTATGAAATGAGTTACCGGATTTAATATTTCCCGAGCATTGGCGAAGGAAATATTTAAATACGGTAACGAATTTCATATGCCATAAGCACGAGTTTAAGATTCTATTTATCACACAACGATTATTAAACGCACAATTTGATGTACTTTCTATTTCACTACCTGAATTTTTCGCTTTGTTATTGTTTGCCGTTAGTCAAATTTCGATTGTGGCGTCGTCTGCAACGTCAGGGTTTGAAGAAGCTTAAAAGTTCTGTTACACTTATTTCACTTCATAAAAGACACAAAATCCTCTTGGAACAACCTCGATGCACAAAACAATGTCTTTTACCATCAATGTTAACATTTTCGAAGGCTGATGTGCAGTTTTCTCTACGTAGCGCAAGAATGATTGACCTACCTAATTTGCATTTTTATGAAGCCTACTCAGCTACGAGTTCATATAAGAACTGAAAATACTTATAATTTTAACGGTGAGTAAGGTATCACCGAATTTTAGACGGTAAAACTCATCAATGCGCGAAGCGCGTTGATGAAAAGTTTTACCGTCTAAAATCTCGGTGATAACCTGCATATCACCCGAAAAAATATAAGATTTATTTCTTATCATTTAATTTTATATTACAACAACAAAATAATGTTTATTACTATTAGACTTTACTTCTTGTCAGGTACGTATTCGAAAAATCACCTCAATTCTTAAAAGGTGTTTTAACCAATGAGAATCGGCGCTAGGTGATCACGTGAAATAAAATTAAATGATATCGTTTTTCCGAACCCGTGTTATGAACTCGGAAACAGTACAGTTGTGTGATAAAAACACACACTTATATAGAATAAAACACAAGAAGCGGTAACTACTATCATGATTTATAATTTCATTTCAAGAGTATCTGCACTTTGAATTTAATATTTCATTATCGACCGCAGCAGCGGCCGATCTATTTATGATTGTGTTAGAAAGAGCGCATGGGAAGAGGAGAAGTCTTTCGATAAGTGATTCTTTATAAATAATGTTTATAAAAGTTCTGAATAAAAGATTTTAGAAATATTTTTAAATTTAAGTATCAATAGCTGTAACCAATGCGTTTTATTCTTATTCATTATTCAACGATGTACTGAATTCCAAAATTTAAAAAAAACCAATAAAATAATGATCAAACCAACAAATGATGAATTTGCATTTTTGGAGTAAATGAAAAATGGGGTTCCTGTATAATAGCTAGTTTGTATTTACATGTTATTTTCTATTTGATTTAAAGCAGATAGCCTCCACCTTCCCAGATTAGGGGCGGGGAGGGGGGGGGGGCTCCATTAGATATAGTATTATACGTGTCTCCGATACTTTGCAATTCATAAATATCTACTTTGTAGATAAAATACACGTACTTTATCTTAAGAATATCTATAACCTTGGACCACTTTACTTGATACATATTAATTTGCAAAATATTAATATAAAACTTCTTTTTTTTTTTTAATTTGCTTCGTTATTAAAATTATAAAAATTTGCATTAAGTCTGAATGTTGAAGTTGGGCTCAATCAAGCCTCGGCTATCTCTCTAATACAACATCTCAGGTATCACCTCGAATGCATCCAAATCACTTTCTATATTCTTTAACATAATATGTGGAATATTACACGAAACGTGCATAATTCAAGTTGTTTTCCTCTGTCATATTTACTTAAGAAAAAATGTCAAAACTGTCACTGATAAAGGCGAACTTGAACATTGCAGCAAAACATACATTACTTGGTATCCAACTGTTTTCCGAGGTGCGGGCCCATTAAGGTTACTTTATCTTGGCGGGTGGCAATCAAGTTCACGCGAGGGGGAGGGACCGATGTTCGACGCGATGTGAATGGTTTTGTTCGCCCTGGTAACAGCGCATTTGTTTGACTGTGAACAATAATAGCACTTGGCTAATACGCTGTAGTTTTTTTCTTATGAAAACGTTATTACGAAATGAGGTGTCTAACATAAAAAAATATAATGAAGATTCATTATACCAACAGATGGAGCCGGAGCGTCCGTCACATAAAAAACCCGTGCAGGTCATGTTATGATTTATGTTTTCGATGTGTTAAATAAACTTGTGGGTGGGAAGTGTAATTCGCTTATTTCATGCAATATTTCCAATTTGCTGTAGACAGTGATTCTAGTGTTCGATATTAGCCACAAATGTAAAATACATTAAAAGCAGTAATTATTTTTCCCAACATCAAACACAAAGGATGTTTTTTTTCACTATCTCTTAATGATAAATCCCAAGGACTTAGTATTTAGAACATCACACATTTTAAGAAGTTAGATTTCCCCATTACCAGCCTTTCATGTTTGATGAAAAGTGCTTGATAGATTACAGATACTAAGGGTTTTACGTGATAAATGCATTAATCATTTGTCATTATTTTCTCGACAACTAAAGATTTGAAAACGTATCAAATTCCAGCTAGATATTTCCTAACGGGGTTAATGTTCTTGGGGGGCTTATTAAATTAAGAAATATACATGAATGCCACATTTGTATCAAACTCAACACATCTCAAAGAACAGAATGTGATTCTAATGTAAATTATTTTTTTACTCTTCTCACATTTCATACATCAAATGGGATAAAAGATAAGCTCACATATAATGGAACACATACACATTTATTTATATGCTGAAAAGAGGAATTGGAGATCTATATGGAATGGTGAGGTTAACGAACCGTGATCAATATGATACGTGCGGACCCCTGGAAACACCAGAGATTGGTCATGCAGGAGAAAGCAGATCACTGCCCAACATCTGGGGCAATCATTTGTACACTGTGTTTGGCTGGGAAAATTATCAGAACTAATCTTTTCCATGGGCAGGTGAATTAGTACATATATATATATACATGTATTTATTTCCCATCTACAAAACCCCGAATGCTAAAAACAATGCGACATTTAACTTCGGACACGATAAAGTCCACTTTTTAATATAGGTACAAGCGACAATGATGGGAAAGCAATGATATAAGCCCCTATAGACAAAACTCCTGTAGGAGAATGGGGATTTTTTTTTTATCCTATCAAAATCCGTTCATTATCCTGTGGGAGAAAACATCCTAATAGGAAATACTATCCTATGATTTTCAATAGGATAATTAATCCTATATAAAACGAATTAGAATTAAATGTCTCAGAAAAATTATCCCATTTTTATAGACAACATAGAATATTAAATCCCATCAATAATTCTTATTAGTGAAGACTATTTCTCCTATACAATCATATCAATTCTTATTGATTTTCTTTCATGTTTTGAAAATTATATTAATTCATCTAAATCATCATCATCTTGAACATGTAAACTGTCTAGAATCATACATATTCCTCTCAAAGGGGACAAGGTACTTTATTTGGTACTTGATGACAAAACAAATAGTTAAAACAATAGCGCACACACAATTCTCAGCTTCGTAAAAATTACTAGTGATAGGATAAACCATCATATCAAAAACATAGGATACTATACCCATTCATTTAAATGATACTATACAATTATTGCTGTTTTTGAGGTCAATATGATGATTTAGACACCTGAGAAGTACAATATTCACCGAGCCCGAAGGGCGAGGTGAATATTTTGCTTCGAAGGTGTCTAGGGCTCGGTGAATATTGTACTGCTCGGGTGTCTAAATCATCGTATTGACCGATAAAGCAGCAATAATTATTTTATTATATGATTAAATGAGTTTAAAAACCTTAAAGATTGGTTTTTAAAAAAATTTAATTGTAAGGAGGTGAATCGATCGATCGCGGCAAGTTGGCTGAGATCCAAAAAGTCAATAAATTCTAATATTCACCTGGAGGGTCACGTGGAGGTGAATATTAGGAATTATTGACTTCAACTTTGTTGGATCTCAGCCAATCAGAGAGCTAGGAAGTATTCAATCATATAATAAATGGAATTATTCCTACATTTGACTGTTTAGGATAATCTATCCTATGTAATAGTTGACTGGAGAATTTATCCCATACATAAATATCATTTTGCTGGAGAATTTATCCTAAGGCATTTTTTATCGCATAAGATATTGATAGGATAATCCCCGAAAGGATGTTGGTAACCGTTCAAGAATTTTAAATGGAAACCATATTGCTACTTTAAAGTCAAGTGAGCTAGCTCTTTGACCTTTTGACCCCAAATTCAATAGGGGGCATCTTCATCCCATGGGTGGTCCATATGTACGATATGGTGACTCTAGGTGGAAAGGATAGCACTTTAGAGCCCCGAAAGCATATTGATACTTCCATGTCCAGTGTGCTTGACCTTTGACCCCAAATTCAATTGGGAACATCTTCACCCAATGGGTAGTCCATATGTTTGATATGGTAACACTATGTCGAAAAGATAACACTGGAACCCAGAAACCATATTGCTATCTCAATGTCCAATGCGCTTGACCTTTAACCATAATTTCGATAGAAAACATATTCGTCCCATGGGTAGTCCATACGTATGATATGGTGACTCAAGGGGGAAAGGATAAAACTTTAGAGCCCAGAAACCATATTGCTACTTCCATGTCCAGTGCACTTGACCTTTGGATCCCAAAATCGACCTTCGTCCCATGGGCAGTTCAAATGTACAATATGGGAAAGGATATTAACTTTTTAGAGCCCGGAAACCATTGCGTCTACAGACAGAGGAACGTTGCGGGGGGGGGGGGGGTATAAAAATCTCACCAGATAGTTATTTTTGTTAAAAAGGGTAGCAAAAAGGTGTAGACTTTGTCGTGGCCAAAGTTAAATGTCATACGGTTTAAAGCAATCGATATCCATTGCTAATTGATTTATTTACTTTATTTGGATATTGACGCGAGGATTTTCAATTAGGTTCTAAGACTGGGCATCTACAACAGCAGTACATTGAATTCCACAATCCACTTTTATTTGGTGTCACATGCTCACCTTAGTTTGTCATTCAGCAAGATGTATTAAATTGGGAACCCATCTATTTATCAACCAAAGGAGAGCCATATCATCGGTAGGATCAATACCCCAACTTTTAATTTTCTCTAATTAAGACCTGCAAGAAGCTTTGAGTCATACATATAGAGTGGCAAGACATATCCATCTCATAACAAAGCTTACTTTGCGCTCTTCAAATCGTATTAATATACAGATATATCATTGGTCTTTTCATTTTCAACACCCACGCAAAAGAATTTATACGCACTCTGCTTTACTTTCCATCAATATTCTGATCATCATTAGGATCAATATTTGTTTCCAGGGCAATTTTTATTGATTATATTGTACATTGCATTCATGAGGTAGTGCATTAGAGAGAGAGAGAGAGAGAGAGAGAGAGATGAACGAGAAGAGAGAGAGAGAGAAGAGAGAGAGAGAGAGAGAGAGAGAGGAGAGGAGAGAGAGAGAGAGAGAAGAGAGAGAGAGAGAGAGAGGGGGGGCTTTACGGTGGGTGTGACATTGAGTGGGCAGAATATCCTCCATGGCACCTGGCCTTGCGTTTTTTCCTTCGAGTCTTTCGGAGGTCCATGTTGCCCTACACTCGCCTTCCGTCATGTGTGGGGGGTTTTTTTTGGGGGGGGGGTATGATTCACGATTGACACATTGTTAACTTCGCCAAAATTATATATTAAAAAGGCAATGGCCCAAAGTTGTCTCCAATGATTGCCATTCTGCGGAGGTGGATTAAGTTTTTAAACCAAAGGTTAAACATGGCCGTCCGCCTCATATTGACAGACGACACAAGAAAAATGAGTTTACAGATATTTTTCTCCTGATTTCAGTGACAATGAATGCAGAGGAAGTTGCAGACTCCCTAAAGAGTTCGTTAATGTCAACACTCATCTTCTAGAACCAGAGTTGTTTCGATCGCAGACCATATCGGCTCTCCGTCAGTTTGTTATGGCACTATGCTACAGGTGATGCATGTAATATTGAAAATCGTAGGTGATACCACTGGGTTTCCATACGTCAAGTGTTCCATGGGAAAATATCGTACGTCAGTCAGATCACAATCATTCATGGACATCTAGAAATGAAACAGATAGAGACTTTATAATGTTTAGAAATTTACATCAAAACTATTGTCGAGTTTATTAATGTGTTCGGTTACTATTGAAAATAAAACTTAAAAATAAAATAAAATTCATTTCCTACCTACCTACCCTAGTATTTTTGGAATGTTAGCGGAAACACAACTATTTATATTTTTGGCCAAATGTGCTGAATACTTCATTGTTTATACTTTAATTATTTACCTGCCTACGTTTTTTTTTTTAAATTGTGGGTGGGGGTGGCTCCTCTTTATAAGAATAACAAGATGTGTTTGTGACACAAAAAGGCGAAGTTAACATTGTGTCAACACACTAACGCCTCCGGATTCCACATACATGTACCAGTAGAAAGGGCTTATGAATGTGAAAAATAAGAAGGCATATCACTTACCATTCAAAAGTTATGACCAATATTCAAGTTTTTGAAAACTAGGTCAAATGTCACAGTAATGAGGTCAAACAATTTGGTACCAAGTTGAAAGGAATTGTCATAAGGTAGAAATATGATAGCCCATCCCTTATCATTCAAACGTTAGGGCCAATGTCGGAAGTAGGTCAAGGTCAGGAGGTCAAAAGGTTTGCTACCAGTTGAAAGGGTTTGTTACAGTGTATAGGGAACATACCTGTAAAATATGAAAGCCCTATCAGTCACCATTCAAATGTTATTGCCAATGTTAAAGTTTTTGAAAAGTAGGTCAAAGTTCAAAGCCAAGGTCAGGAGGTCAAAACATTGGTACCAGTTGCAAGGAAGTGAAATTCCTACCACTTGCCATTCAATAGTTATGGTCAATATTAAAAGTTTTTGAAAATAGACCTGTGGGGGTCCGGGTTAGAAAAGGTCCCCAGCATCCCCTTGCGTGTCGTAAGAGGCGACTACATGTATATGGGGCGGTCATTCGGATGATACCAGAAAAACCAAAGTCCCGATTCACAGCAGGTGTGGCACGATAAAGATCCCTCCCTGCTCAGAGGCCCTGAGTGCCGAGCATAGGCCTAAATTTTGCAGCCCTTCACAGGCAATGGTGACGTCTCCATATGAGTGAAATATTCTCGAGTGGGACGTAAAACAGTCAATTTTCAATCAATCAATTTGAAAAATCGGTCAGCGTTCAAGGTCAAAAATACAAACAGAAAGGTTTTGTCATAAGAAACACACGCGATATATATCAAAGCCCTAGTACTTACCATTCAAAAGTTATGGCCATGTTTCAGACAGAATAAAAAAATACCCCCCCCCCCCCGATCTTCACTCACGGGGGCATAAGCAAAAACAAAATAAAGGGGCGCAAATGTAGCATGTATGATGTCTGGGAAGGCTCGATTGTAAGTCCAAACACGACCGTCACTGTTGTCATGATGAAATATCGACTCGTCCGATGCCCAATCCTTGTTAAACGATGCCTCTCAGACTACGCTAACCCTCGCATCACGGCGACGACAGAGCAGAACATGATGTCGACAACGGATGTCAGCCTCGTGCAATCTGTACGGTACGAGAATTTGTCCGTTGATGCCCAGGGATGCTTCTAGTGCTCAAAGCCGATTGGACTCTTATAATAATGTGACGCCCGTACATAGTGAATGCTGACGTGGCACCACACGCGGACATCCGTCCCGATCGTGGGCGAAGTAAACAATGTGTTAAACGTAATCATAGTCCCAAAAACATATATACAAAGTCGAGTGTAGTGCAACACAGACCTCCGACAAAAGCAAAGGCAGGATCAGGTACCATGGAGGAGTAAGCATCCTCTGCCGACCGGTCACACCCGCCGTGAGCCCTTAGTTGAAACAAAGTAAACGGGATCCGAACGATGTCAGTTTGCTGATATCGTCTTCATGAAGCATTTACGAATGACCTTACCTCATTACTTTTAGACATTTTAGCTTCTTGCATCCTAATAACACGCAAACGATCACTTTCAATCATGCGGGACATCTCTCAATGAAAACTGTATTCAAAACAAAGAATACTGTCAATGAATGCAAGAAATTCTAATTGTTACTAAGCACGTGTCATTTATGCTCGGAACTCCAGAAAAGCGTGCTGAAGCCAACGCGATATTTAAGGTCTCAGACTACCAGAAAATGGATGAAAATTGACTTTAGATAGGACAATTTTAATGATCAATTTTTGATACCATGGCAACCAATTTTCATAAATAATGTCTTTATTTATTGAAAATAGACACAACAAAGAATTTATATGTCCATATCACAGGTGCTGCTTGCCTGGAAATGGGTCGAGATTGCCTGAAGCACCTGCCATCCTGAGAGGAAATTTTCTGCAACAAAGGATGAAAATATACCAATTTTGACCCCCATCTCACTCTAAAAAAATATTTCCCAGTATAATGACATATATCAAGTTCTTGCAAAAATCCTAACCTTTCCAACAAGGCCAAATTGGCCATGGCCATAGGTTCTCTGATTCTATCTAAAGATATTTAAGTTTGCATTCAATATGAAACATGCTATTGTAGCGGACAGTATAAAGGGAATTATACTGGCTCGCCAGGGGAGCTAGCTTTGTCTGGCGAATGTGGTAGAGTTCCTGACTGATCACGCAAGTTAAGCAACGGCGAGCGTGTGTCAGCACCTGGATTGGGTGACCGCTTACACGTTAACAAATTAGGTGCAGCGTAGTGACTCTTGTGTTTGGCGGGGAAGACCTGTGTCAAGGAGAGTAGAGTCTCTCGGAGCTCTGGTGTACGGACGTGGATTTCCGTCCGGACGACGGTGGGATGTACGTGCGGAACGGACGAGTGCAGTTGCTGAACAGAGGGCCAAACATTTCAGGGACAAAGAGAGGTACCAATGCGAAGCTTCGGGACGAACCCCGAGCGGGAGGAGTGTAGCGGACAGTATAAAAGGGAATGTTATACTGCCTCCGCTAGTGAGCTAAGCTTTTCTTGGTAGATGTGGTAGAGTTCCTGTCCTGATCACCGGCAAGTTAAGCAACGGCGAGGCGTGGTCAGCACCGTGATGGTGACCGCTACACGTTACAACATATTCGACTTACGCTTTAAAGTGAAAGTAGAAATACCCGCCAAGTCAAGCTGTCCCTCGTTTCGCATTTGCAGTTCCGAATTCCACACAAAAGGCACTTTGGTCAATGGCGAATGGTCTCCTTGTATGTTATAATACTGAAATCACATTATTTCAAAAACTATTTAAATTCTGTAATACACTTTTTGCATTAATCACAATTTTAACCATGGTAAATATAGCTTCGTATTGGTAATGGGAGGGGTATATTGAGACCTAAGGAGGAATGGGGAATAAGCCATCGTTGAAATTTTTGGGGTGTCCGTGTTTGTTAATTTTGACTGCATACTTTAATTGTAGTCAACATGCAATGTTTAAAATTTTTATTCTCTACCCTCACTACAAAATCATAGGGTATGTGTAAAGGGGCATAAACACAATCTCCAGACAACAAGAATTATACCGCCCCGGGCCTCCGTTTTTAACGTAATATCCAAAAACCCCGTGACTCTCGCTTTGCCGAATATCGAAAAAACAATTACTACCAACAGTTTACGCATGACTCGAATTCACGACCTCCAAGGTACAAAGTGAACCGGTCAAGAAACGAAGGTAAAACCTGAACATGATTTTAAATATATTATGTCTTATAGTTATAAAATAAATAAATAAATGTATATCATTACTGAATTCAGTGATTCTCTTATACATGTATATACATTATGTGTCGTGTAAGGAAATAATTAAAAACGACAATGTCATGTTTGTCTAATCTTTAGAGAGAAATGCTTGCATAAGAAATATTGTTGAATTTGATTTCATCTTGAGACTGTGGAAGGGACACACATTGTTTAAGTTATTTTAGGAGAAAACCATATACTCGTTTAAGGTTGATTGATTGATTATTTACTGTTTTACGTCCCACTCGAGAATATTTCACTCACATAGAGACGTCACCATTTGCCGGTGAAGGGCTGCAAAATTTAGGCCAATGCTCGACACTCAGGGCCTTTGAGCAGGGAGGGATCTTTTTCGTGCCACACCTGCTGTGACACGGGACCTCGGTTTTTCCGGTCTCTTCCGAATGACCGCCCCATTCAGTCGCCTTTTACGACACGCAAGGGGATGCTGGGGACCTATTCTAACCCGGACATCATTTCGCAAATTATACGGTCGCTACATGTATAATGACCTTGTTTGCGATTACAAAGTATCACCAAGTCATACATGTACTAGTATGTTGACTGATTTGTTTCATACCCTTTGTTAGACTGTCATTTTCGAACTAGATTTGACTGCGGGTAATCCCGTTTATTTTATTTCGACTGAGGGCTCACGGCGGGTGTGGCCGGTCAGCAGAGGATGCTTACTCCTCCATGACACCTGATCCTGCCTTCGCTTTTGTCGGAGGTCCGTCTGGCCGTACACTCGATTTTGTATGGTTTTTTTTATTATGATTACGTTTAACACAATGTTAACTTCGCCTATTTGTATACAAAGGGTTTGTTTACCTCTAACTATTTTTTTCAAAAACAATTTAGTTTTGAAGTGTCATTTTAATAATAATTAGAACGTCTTGTACGCTTGTTTGTTTTCATGCACAAGTTTTTACTTTGCATGTAAAATGAATGGTATTTCTATTTCCTCTAAAAAGTACTTTTCAAGGTATCCGGGTTAGAATAGGTCCTCAGCATCCCCTTGCGTGTCGTAAGAGGCGACTGAATGGGGCGGTCATTCGGAAGAGACCGTGAAAACCGAGGTCCCGTGTCACAGCAGGTGTGACACGATAAAGATCCCTCCCTGCTCAAAGGCCCTGAGCGCCGAGCATAGGCCTAAATTTTGCAGCCCTTCACCGGCAATGGTGACGTCTCCATATGAGCGAAATATTCTCGAGTGGGACGTAAAACAATAAATAATCAATCAATCAAGGTAACCAATGAAATGCAAGTATATACTAGTACTGTAACATTTTTGTCAGAAATACTATCAAAGTGTTCAATAATCTGTGTATTGCTATGTGTAGTATACAGCTGTGTGTACTACATGTATTATATAGTATATACACTTGTGTCTATTGATGTTTATAGTATTTACTTCTATATTTTGTTGTGTGTAGTATGCATCTGTAACTGTTGCTGCGTTTAGTATTTATTAGTGTCAATTCAATAAGTGGTCTTTGTTCTTTGTTTTGAAATTCACAGATTTTGTTTTAAATTTTTAATTGTTTTGCTTGCATATAATTTTCTTTTAAAATGTATTTATTGTACTGCTGTAGCATGTTATATAAGAAACATTTTGCACTATACATACCTGTAACAGTATGCATTTTATTTATTATACAGCTTCACTGATAAGCAAAACGTGCGTATAAATTTAATCCAGCTTAGATTTCTATAGTCTACACAAAGCTTCTGTAAAACATCATTGCATATTTGTTTTCTCTCTGTATGGTTTCTCACGTATCTGAGAATGAAGGTAATTCCTTTTAGATGAAAAAGATAATGTAAAAGCAAACATAACAAACAATCGTTTTCTCGCGAAAACAACCTTACTATTTTAGGAAAGATAACTCTTCCATCTGGAATATCTGCAATAGGTATTCGTACAAAATGGCGGCGCAGGCGCGTTTACATTCGCAACGAAATTAGGTCAAACTTAAAACTTCAATATTTTGTCTTAAATGTAAATACAAGTGATGAGACTTACTTAATACTTTTGTAAGTAGACCTTTCAGTCGAATCGACATTGTTGTAACCTCCCTCGGAATCGATTTGATATAGACTCTGGAGCATACTGAGGTGTGATGGACGTCCAAATTGTATGGATTTCACGGAAACAGATCGTCCTTGTTTTCTATCCTACCAACGCGTCCCTTGAAGCTTCTTTGATGTACGCCAAATATTCCAATATGTTAATGTCAGGACTTTGAGCTGGCCAGCTCATTGTTGTGTAGGCATTTCTGTGAATAATTCTTGGTTGGATCGTGCACGATGTACTGGCGGCATTGTTCAATCCTGAAAGTTATGTACTGGTCGTTTGGAAAGTTGACTATCAACCGGCCCACAAAATGTCATCGGAATTTGCTGGTATTTCTGTTCATTAATATTGCCTTCAACTGGCTGAAAATTCGGCGCTCCCGTCCATGATCCTGGCCAACCCCAAATAAACACGAGAGCATCTTCGGCCCGAACGTGCCCTCCACAAATCGTGGTCTCCACCTCGCCCCGTTTTCCAAAATATAAATCCGAGCAATCCTGTCCCGACCCAAATTTTCGACTCCATGCCGAGAATATAATTTTCCAGTATTGTCAACAACTAAAATTTCTTTCCACGACACCAGAAAATCGTCGTTTTTTCTGTTACACTTCTCGAATCACTACTTTTTCCTCGCAATCGTCTCACGATCACCATTTTTGGTGTAGATTTAATTGCCACAGTCCTTTTAGATATCGGTTGTTGGTTCTATTTTAGTAAAACCTGTCCGTTATATCGTAAACTTTCTCTTCTTAGTTTTCCTACACAAGCCGATCTAACTTACGGTAATTCTCGGCTGTCCACTCGAAGGTGTCCTGCCTCGCTCGGGATGTGTTTCCGTCGAACCTCGACGCTCTACCGCTATTTTAAAAACTTCCTAATGGTAGATCAGATATTGACCCATACGTTTCAGACACGTAAGTTATACTTTACCTTCTTGAAGTAAATTCCAAAGCAACATCTTTTATCTCCTTACTTAACCTCTCTTGCCTTTTTACGCCCATCTCTTTCTATCGCTTCATTTGTGTTTATACCATGCAACGACAATAACACCAGTGAAGCATGAATATGTACGATGACTAAACAAATTTATAAATTATATATTCGAGAATCCCTTGGTTATACATGAGACCGCTATATTTATCGCTTGGAACCTATTGGTTGAAACGTACGGATTAAACGCGCCGCCATTGTCGATATTTATTGCATCATACTTAATAGTAACATTTTATTTTATATTTTTATATTTGGAGCTGTGATACAAACGTTTAAATCTTATGAAACTCAAATTCTGTTTTAAAATGAATAAAAAATGCATAAAAAAAATAGAAGGCATCAGAGATGCTATAGGCCCGAGTTGCAGGTATATCATTTTGAAGTTTTTCCTGTCTGGCAGGTAAACCCCATGAGGCCCTTAGGCATATGTATATATAAACAACTAGTAGTTTCAGAATGTCATAACAGAATACAACGACGTAAAAATTATCAATTGCAACCCTAATCATTGTACATCGTGACATAGGCCTGTCAGGCCTTTATGATACGGTTGTGACAGTACCTCTGCAAAATTCAAACAACTTTTGTAGACCCCATGTTTAACAAATGTTTTCATTTTAAAGAGTTATGAATGTAACATTAAATTGTTCCGTACAGGTGAGCCATAAGGCCCCACAGCTTCATACTGAATACAGTAAATAGATGTAGTAACTAAAACAAAATTTTGTTATACATTCTTAACAAATGTTTACGAGTAAAAGAGTGTATGAATATGATTTAAATCGTCCGTACAGGTGAGCCATGAGGCCTGGGGAGCATCGCGATTTTTCCCGAAAATCAATTCGGGTTCTCACTTCACTGATTGAGTAACAAATTATCCCAAATTCAATTGAATCAGATTAAACTTTTGGAGTTATGCTCGGAAACCTCATCTTTCTAAAAAAAAAAAAATCAAAGTTAATATGGTACGTAACCTTGACCTTGACGAATTTTTCTGAGATATCAACAAATTCCAAAGTTTCATTTGATCAGAAAGTAAGTTAGAGTACGCGCGGAAACCTCATGTATTCAGATTTTTTCGACCGTTTTTTTGTCTACCAACCTGACTTGGCCGGATTTTCCGAAAAGTCAATAGGGTTCTCTCTCACTGACTGTAACAATATCCGAAGTTTAAATTTGAATCAGGATATAGAACTTTGAAGTTACTGTCCGAAAACCTATATTTCAGATTTTGTAAGAGTTTGTCCAGTGACCTTGACCTTGCAGCGGATTCTGTGCCGACAAATCAAGTAGGGTTCTCTTTACATATATGCACAATATCCAAAGCTTAATCAATCACATTTTAAACTTTGAAGTTAGACGTCCGGAAACCTCATATTTTCAGATTTTGGTGAATTTGGCCATTGTGACTTGACCGGAATTTGTCTGAAAAATCCATAGGTTCTTTCTCACATGATTTAGCAAACAATATTCCTATAGTTCAAATTTCAATAGATGTAAACTTTCTGAAGTTAGACGTCCGGAAACCTCATATTTTCATGATTTTTGGTGAACGTTTTTCGGTCACTGTGACCTTGAACTCTTGGCACGGATTTTGTCTCAAAAATCAATACGGGTTCTCTCCACATGATATGTCAGACAATATCCAAAGTTTTAATTCCAATCATATGTAAACTTTGAAGTTAACGTCCGGTAACCCAATATTTTTTTCAGATTTTGTGAAGGTTTCGGTCAGCTGTGTACCGTGACCTAGGACGGGATTTGTCCGAGATTCAATAGGGTTTTCTCTCTCGTGTTTATCTGTAACAATATTCCAGAAGTTTCCAATTCAATCAGCTGTGAAACTTTTCGAGTTATCGGTCGGAAACCTAATTGTTGGACGCCCCCCCCCCCCCCCCCCCCCCCCCGCCATCACCAAAACCAATAGCCGAGTGTAACTCGCTAATTAAAAGGTCGAATTGAAACAATTCCTAACAGTGGTATTTTACTTTATAAACACAAAGATTGTATGAATGAAAAGTTAAATTGCTATAACAAAAAAATGGTCATTGCATTGATGAGGAAGATAAAATATTAAACTTGACCTGGAATGAATTCGTGTACCTCGTCTTATTCGTCGATTTTGGGTGCTGGTGGACGGTCTACAGCCTGACCCATCGATGTCAACACGCAAAGTATTACACCGTTTTGTTCAGCTCGAAATAGGTCAATAATCTTTAATGGATATTGGACAATCTTTTTTTTTTTGACGAACTGCCCTTGACTTCGTGGTACAGCCATATCAAGTTCGAACCAGTAAGAAATAATGCACGGGAAGCAATGACGGTTTTCGTCTTCATCCGAGAGGGGGGTCCTGAGAAGAGCTTGACGGATCAAATGACCCACATGCCATCAGATGACTGAATCGGTAATGAAGTTTAACCATTATATATTATGATATTATATATATATGTAGGACTCCCAAACTGCGATGGTACTCCAAAGTGCGATGGGTCGCCCCAAATGCGATGGTCTGCGCCAAACCCCGATGGTCTGATTATAACACGCCAAAGTGCGATGGTTCTCCGCATCATGCCCCAAAGTCGATGGTCTGACACGCCAAAGAAGTGCGACATTGGGTCCCTTAATCATGCGCCAAAAGCTCGATAAAGCTTGATAAAAGTACATCAGAGAGTTACAGGGCAGTCGAAGTCCTCTCATAAATGTCGTGATCTCCCTTTCTCAGTTTATCCTCCGAAAAATAATTTCGTCAGGCAAGCTGACGTTAGACTTTGTCTTCGTGATTTGACTCATAATAAACGTGACGTCATTATAACGTACAACACCATCGCACTTGTGCGTGTTGAG
>CAJDSM010023407.1:0-17893 GCA_903981925.1 Ostrea lurida
TGAGGCCGACAAGCAGTTATTCATATTACAGTTGTAATGTATGTTAATTATAAATCATACACCGTACCAATTTTAATGCACATATGCGGCATTTCGACAAATTATGTCTCTTCCTTGATGCTCAAAACCGAAATGTTGGGAAATCCGAAAACATGAAGAGTTACAAGCTTTATAAAAGGAACTGTAGTGCCTAAGATGCTAGGAGCCAAATACCTTCGAAGGGAATCAGAACTGTGCCTGAGGGAGATAATCGCATTGAATTTGTTGATATGTTACCATTGTCTAATAATTACTATTCGAATTTAAATACACTAATCCGTCTTCTTCCAAGTAGTAACATAGATAGCAGTATGCAACTGGGCTGTAGCGCCCTTCTCTAAACTGGTAGATAGCTGAGAAGGACTAGTTCCACCAGCCGATCAGCACATCGTATCATGAGGTATATAAGTCACTCAAATCAACGTACACTCGAAGTGTGAGCGTGAGTGGGTGCGTTATGCCACATGCAGCGCATTCGAACAAATAATGTTTCTACTCCATGCTACGTACCCAACGGTTGCCGATCCGCAGGAAACATGAAATTACAACTTTATAAAAGGGTGTAACCAATGTAGTGCCAAAACTGGAGCCAAATACGTCGAAGGATCAGAGCTATGCCTTGAGGAGATAATCCTTAATTTTGATATGAATTTCTAATTTTACTATTGCAAATTAAATACATATCCGTATTTGAAGCTAGTAACATAGTACATACAAAACTGGGCTGTAGAACCTCGGGGAACTAACAGTCCAATAACAACGCTCGACCCAGGGTCATTAATATAAATCATACACGAGGTACCAATTTTGATGCACCAGATGCGCATTTCGACAAATGATGCTCAATGAATTTCATACTATTACATTCTGGCTATGCAATTTGTACCATTCGATCCCGTGGGGATCCGGGTTAGAATAGGTCCTCAGCATCCCCTTGCGTGTCGTAAGAGGCGACTGAATGGGGCGGTCATTCGGAAGAGACCGGAAAAACCGAGGTCCCGTGTCACAGCAGGTGTGGCACGATAAAGATCCCTCCCTGCTCAAAGGCCCTGAGTGCCGAGCATAGGCCTAAATTTTGTAGCCCTTCACCGGCATTGGTGACGTCTCCATATGAGTGAAATATTCTCGGTGGGACGTAAAACAACAAATAATCAATCAATAAATTGTACCATTCGTTTCAATTGGTCTGCCGTTGAAAACCATTAAGGTACTAATGATCGCAATCAAAGGGAAAACAATGCGCAATTTACAAATCCATACTCCTTGCTGCTTGCCTATTTTTAATTTATACATTGGGGAACTGTGATCCAAGATAAGGGAGGTAATTCTGCAGTACCTGGTGCGACGAAAATAGTTGAACGAGTTTTTTTATGAGGCAGAATTCATTCAAAAGCTTCTACATGAAAAGAAGAAATCTCTAGCGGTGGCCTTTAATTTCGACATTTCGATATATTGACGACGTTTTATCTATCAATAATAATGATTATCATTCATATGTCGATTCAATATATCCCAGCGAACTAGAAATAAAGGACACCACAGAGTCTTCCATGTCTGCTTCGTACTTGGATATTTTATTGAAAATTGACATTAACGGCAACTAGCTACCTCACTTTATGACAAACGGGACGATTTAGCTTCTCCATCTCAATTCCCATATTTATGTAGCAATTCCATCATCACCTGCATATGGTATGTATGTTCTAACTTATTCGATACGCAGAGCTTGTTCTGCGTATGATCAGTTTTTGAATCGAGCTACTTACAGACAAGTTGTTGTTGCAGGGTTTCAACAGTCACGTTTAAAGGCAGCATTCGTAAATTCCATGGTCATTATAATAATTTAGTTTACCAGGTGATCCCACCTCTGGTTTGTCCAGGGGTCCGTGTTTGCCCAACTCTTGTTTTTGTATTCTATTTGGGACTTACGAGATTGATCACTGTTCGTTATCTTTGCCTTTACATATACAATGTACAAACGATGTGCAATTTCAAAGTCAGATCTATTGAAGGGTATGGGAATTGCAACTTCTCCCCTCTCTTTGTTCAATCCTTAAGTGACCAAAAAGACAATTTTCCGCCATGTTGGGACTTTCAGAGTTTAGATGTTCAATGAACTAAATAAAAGTCCATCAACAAACCACGAAAAGAATTTTGTACATGATCAGGATGCAGATAGTCAGAGAAATGATCAGGGTGCAGATAGTCAGAGAAATGGGCAATTTCATCTTTAAAGGTCTATAACGTAAGCAACACTTACTGAATGGTTTCGCGATCACACGTGTTGTTTACACTGAGGACTATCTAATAATCAACTGACTATTGGTACAAATGCAAAAAAGTCTTTAAAGTATGGAATGATACATGTAGACAAATATGATGACAAGTAACTTATAGGTAGCTTATAGATGTCTCAAAGTATGATATTGACAATATTCATGAAAAGGCAAAGATAACGAACAGTGATCAATCTCGTAAGTCCTAAATATAATACAAAAACAAGAGTTGGGCAATCACGGACCCCTGGACACACCAGAGGTGGGATCAGGGGCCTAGGAGGAGTAAGCATCCCCTGTTGACCGGTCACACCCGCCGTGAGCCCATAGTCTTGATCAGGTAAACGGACACAGTCCGTAGTCAAATCAGTGTGTGAAAAACTTTCATACATGAATATGCTTTCAACCAATGTTTATTCAGTTCAGTTTCACTAACCAAACACTGCATTATAGAATACCTGAACAGTGTATTGAGTGTAGATCAAATCATGTGCTTCAGTATTAAATAATTGTGACCCATAAAAAAAAATCTTGACTCCCAGGAATCAGCAGCAGAGGGATGACCCTTGCAAGTTTAAAAGCACCGAAAATGAAATTAAAAGCCAACAAATTTATTAGCTCACACGAGCTGTAAGCACAAAACTAGTGAACATTCCTGACCGCCTGTTGTACGTCATCCGTCCGTCAGCAAACTTTTACACTTTCGTCTCCTTCTCCAGAACCATTACATGTACATAGCTCAAATACTACATGGTATACAAATGTAAATGCTAGATAACAAATACATGTAATATTTTGTATATCTAGAGGCAATTAACCCAGTGAAATGGAACCTATAGACGCCACAGAACCCACTCATCCATTTCAAGACATGGAATCCCAAGAATGCAATACTGACACGTTTGTTTAGTCATAATCAGCAGTTCACACGTATCTTAACTATCATGTATGAGTAACTTTACAAGTAACGTGCGTGAACGCTTGCATAACTTACCTGTCGCGTACTTCTACCATACGCCTAACATGTTAGCAGTACATCGTCATACGCTGAAAAGTATGTCAGGGTGCTCGTAACTTCTTAAAAACGTACCCATAATGTCTTCAACGTGTTTGTTAAATATCTCATACGTCGGCATATGCTGATGCTGTAGTCAATGTGTATCTAAGGACCCACGTTTGCCCCGTCCCTTAATTTCATAGGATTTATGAGATAAATTACAGTTCGCAATCTTCATTTTATGAGTCTGTTACCCTTATATTGGGTTAAGACGTACATGTAATTTCCTCCTAATTTTGGTGTTAAGACAGTACATGTATTTTACCCTTATTTTGGTTAAGAACGTACATGTATTTACCATTTCTGGGTCTAGAGTACATTTTTACTATCATTTGGGTTAAGACGTACATGTATTTACCCTTATTTTTGGGTTAAGACGTACATGTACATGTATTTACCTTATATTATGGGTTAAGACGTACATGTATTTACCCTTCATTATTGGGTTAAGACGTACATGTATTTACCCTTATATTGGGTTAAGACGTACATGTATTTACCCTTATTTGGGTTAAGACGTACATGTATTTACCCTTATTTTGGGTTAAGACGTACATGTATTTACCCTTATTTGGGTTAAGACGTACATGTTTTACCTTATTTTGGGTTAGACGTACTGTATTTACCCTTTTTGGGTTAAGACGTACATGTATTTACCCTTATTTTGGGTTAAGACTACGTGTATTTACCCTTATTGGGTTAAGGGTAATGTATTGCCCTTATTTTGGGTTAAGGAAGTGATTGCGTGGTATCACGTGGTTTATTGCTTTAGTACGGGAAATTATGACATCACAATTAAAATCATGACGTCATAATTGACGTTTACCAAGTTACCTTTACTATAGGAATTTGAAATGAAAGTGGCAAATATAAATCCCTGCCGTTTGTTTTTAATTTGGTATTATATAAAACAATTGATCTCTCTCTCTCTCTCTCTCTCTCTCTCTCTCCTCTCTCTCTCTCTCTCTCTCCTCTCTCTCTCCTGCTCTCTCTCTCTCTCTCTCTCTCATAACTTGCATGTATAGTTCATGAGATTTTAGGTAAAATCTATGTTTGTAAAGAAAATCAATAAATCAAGATTTAAAACTGTTTGTACCTTAAAAAAAAAAATAACAAAATCAATACAGAAAACAACTTTTTGTCACATGGAATGCACAAACAATATAGGGAGCCTTTTCCGCTCACTTTCTAAGCAATGTAATGTTCACAGAGAAACGGACATGACCATACATGTATGCCCTTCAATATGGGGGATAAAGAATATGAAATATGTCTCCAAAGCACATGTTAAATAAATATATATGTCTTGATCATATTTTTCAAGTTTACATTTGAATGAGAAAGAAAAAAATCATTTACCAGAGTTGACGTCGCTGGCATTTGTATCCGGGGGGGGGGGGGGGGGGGGGGGGGGGGGGTATGATAAAGTGCCCATAGTAACATTATGAACCTGACTATCCAACACCGATATTTTATATCCATTCATATCTCGCTAACATAAGCTACGGCTCACGGCGGGTGTGACCGGTCAGCAGAGGATGCTTACTCCTCTCCATGGCACCTGATCCTACTTCGCCTTTGTCGGAGGTCCGTGTTGCCCTACACTTGATTTTGTATATGTTTTTTGGATTATGATTACGGTTTTGACACAATGTTAACTCGCCTTATTGTATGTAAAAATAAAGAAATTCAATGGTCAATTAGTTCTCCGGGGTGAAAATTTGTCTTTATTTGTCGAAAAATTGCTTTTCCGAAATATCCAAACTGCTTAAAAGCAGTCGTATTACTCTTTCATTTAAAAAAAATTGAGGTTTTGATAAACATTATGCATTATCTAGACCTTTGTCTTTAATTCTATATAAGATATGAAACCTCTAGCCTTTTATTTAAATTCTAAACACCTTATAAAATACCCATATGATTTATTTCAAAAAGATGAAACGGGGGGTTGCTATGGCAACCGTAGCGTCACAATGACCTCTGAAAAATCATACCTCATACTTTCATAATACGTTACAGACACTTTCAACTACAAATAATGTAAAAATAAAAAAATTCAATGGGCCATTAATTTTTCAATACCCACGCAACTACTTCCTTAAGACGTACATGTATTTACCCTTATTTTGGGTTAAGACGGTACTGGTTATTTTCCGTTAGTGACCATCCTTGTCCGACGAACTTGAGGAAATTCGCTTACATAGCCCGATATGATAGAACTAGCTAACTAATTAAAACTAATGTATTTCTTATAAAGAAGTATGCGGATTACATTACAGGGAGAGGGCAGTGGAGAATAAACATCTATGTATTGTAAGATCCCCTTCGGATATTAAAGTAAATTAATGTTTTAATTCATATCGTGTTTAGATTCATATTGATCTACCGCTCTTGTAGACTGAATGTTTGTTTGATACAGGTAGCCAGACCTCATTAGCACGACTATCTGCCGGTGTAGCGTAAAATTTTAATCCGAGAATCCTTTTAATGGATCTTATATTGTTTCATGTCGCAAGACAATCACAACCCTTATTCTTTGAAAGGTGTAAAAAGAAATCGATAGCCAACAGTTTCATAGAAAAGGTACAGTTACGGTTGATATTACAGACCCTAAAAACGCGTGCTACTACCCCTCTAAAGCGTTTCGTTTCATCCATGCAAACCGTGCAGTGTTTCGTGCAGATAGTTCAGCGTTGCGTACAGATCGTTCAGCGTTTCGTGCAAAGCGTTTCGTAAAGAATCGTTCCGTGCAAGCGTTTAGGGCGGAAGAATCCTTCAAGCCACGCCCCTAGAAATTTGACGGAGCATAGACAATTTTCAATATTTATTTTTCAATTCAGGTTTACAATGCTTAACTAAGGTATTTCTAATGGTCAGCAACATTCGAGTGTCAATTGTTTAGTTACACTTACATGCGAGATAATCTTTGTGTAAATAAGGCCCGCGCTGTGTTTTTGTTCACAATAGAAAATACCGTTTAAAACGAAATGAGATGTGAGAAAGTTAACACTAGAAACTATTTAATTGTGTTCAAAATAAACTTGTAATTTGAAAAATCTGTTTTATATGAAACACGTTTACTAGATGTAAACCAAAACAAAACAAGAAAAAAAAAATGCACGGGCCTTGTATTTTCCAAGCAATTCGATTGAAAAATATTTCAGGTAGTACGGATATTTACGATCTACTGTACATGTACATGCACATGTAGCTGGTATCACAATTTCCACGAGCAAGTATGCTTGTTCCTGTCTTGTCAAACCAAACGATTTGCTTTCGAATATACATCTAATCACTACTCAATTTAGATTATGTCTGTTGATTTGAACATATTTTATTGCCAAATGGATACAAGTTACAAAACTTAGGCAATCCTCTCTTTTAAATAATATACAAACATATGAGCCATACATTTACAAGTTACCAATTGAACATACGTAATTGTGAAACAAGACAGAAAATCACCATAATATCTATCATCACATTTTATATTATCATTAAGCAAAATTAGAGTAAAAAAATTAAAACGACCAGTATCGCATATTGTCATCCTCAGAAAGAGATTCATCAGCCCACAATAATAAATGGACATTGATAAGATAAAAGTTGTTTACTATTAACAAATTATCCGTCATCGAAAGTCTTACATTTCTATATCTATCATGAAATGATAAGTGTCTTCCTAAGATGTCTTCTTTATGGTTGGAAATATAATGAGTCTGTTCTGTCATAAACTATCGAAGTTTGACAAATTACCAGATAAGGATAGGACATTAACCTACAATTCCAGAGGTGGTCAATGGCACAAAATGTATATTAGAGAGACGAAAATCAGTGACTGGACCAGGAATCGAACGCAGTACCTCTTCTAGTCAGGTGCACTAAGCTATCTAGGCCGATATCCACGGTCTGTATGTAAAGGCAAAGATAACGAACAGTGATCAATCTCGGAAGTCCTAAATAGAATACAAAAACAAGAGTTGGGCAAATACGAACCCCTGGACATACCAGAGGTGGGATCAGGTGCCTAGAAGGAGTAAGCATCCCTGTTGACCGGTCACACCGCCGTCCGTGAGCCCATAGTCTTGACAGATAAACGGAACAATCCGTAGTCAAATCAGTGTCTGAATAACGGCCTAACAATGGTTATGAAACACATCAGACAGCATTTGACTCAATGGCAGGTTCTATTTGTAAAACTAAATTGTTATAACGACCATAGAATTTACGAAATGCTGCCTTTAAACGTGACTGTTGAAACCCCTGCGACAACAATTTGTCTGTAAGTAGCCTGCAGACAAGTTGCAGAGGGTTTAAAGTAAGAATTTCACAAATTATATTGTCGTTATAAGTTTGCTCATACAACTTGCCATTGGGTCAAATGCTGCCTGACGTGCTTCATAGCAATTTTGTTAAACCGTTTTTTCTCCTAGACCCCTGATCCAACCTCAGCTATTATTTTGTTTGGGACTTGGGAGATTGATATATGTTTGTTATATTCACCTTTTCATTGTACAGAATTCTAATCTTTAACCATTGAAACGCTAATACTTAATTAGCTGTCTATTTATAGTGAGTATTGTTTTCTTATAGTTTTAATTTTTCCCACCTTGCTAAACTAACGTTAAGACAAGATAGGGTTAAGTACGCGTTTTCCATGTCCAACATTTCGCGTGGGGGAAAATACGCGATAACTGAATTTAATATTATAAATCATATACGGTACCAATTTTTATGCACCAGATGCGCATTTCGACAAATTATGTCTCTTCAGTGATGCTCAAACCGAAATGTTGGAAATCCGAAACATGAAAGTACAACTTTATAAAAGTGATCAATGTAGTGCCAAAAGATTGGGGCCAAAAACTTCGAAGGATCAGAGCTATGCCTGAGGGAGATAATCCTTAATTTTGATATGAATTTCTAATTTTGCCACTGCAATTAAATACATATCCGTATTTCAAGCTAGTAACATAGTACATAGCAACTGGGCTGTAGAGACCCTCGGGGACTAACATATATTATATCAGATATATAATATATTATATTATAACAATACACGTGGGGAAATTTTACGTGCTTATTACGTGGCAGCATAGTAGGTGCAAATCCCCTACCACGCATGAATAACCATTTTATAGTATAGAGAAAGACGAGAGATGTGTGAAGTCACGGTCTGTTTCGACGTCATGATAAATTAAAGCCGTAGCGACTTTATACACCAGGCGTTTGTTTTTTGTGGTAGGTAGCTATAGGAAACAGATAGCACTCGACCTAATGACAGGTAGTACATGTATATTTGTAAACTAACGACCATAGATTTGCGAAATGCTGATTTTAACATCATCTTGTTTGTCGGTAGCCTGTCATGATTATAAAAATGATCATGCGCAGAACATACTCTAGCATATCAAATCAGGTGAGGTTGGAATTGACTGCGAAAAAAAGCAAGCATTCTGAGAGTATTGCATAGCAATACATAGTCCCCTACCGATTACAAAAATTATTGGACTGCAACAATATTCTAATTGCATTATATAGGCTATATCGATCATATTTATGGTAAAGCCAGGATAGGACAAGGACCATAACTCAGTGAAACATAAATCGATCGAAACCAAAATATTGAACTAATGATTAATTTCTGGTAATTGGTATTCATTGTGCAAAGAAGTACCAATATCAAATGAATTCATCGCAGCAGTGAGAAAAAAGTGCGAAAACTGATAATTTATACATTTTCTAAGTCCAAGGGCCATAACTCCAGTGGAATAATATGGATCGATCGAACCAACTCGAGCTTAATCTGTAACTTGGTATGGCAAAGCAAATGTACTAATGATCATGAATCTAGTGCAAGCAGTGAGAAAATAATTGCGGAAAACTGATAATTTATGAATTTTTTAAAGGATTACAAGCCTGCATTATTCTATACAATAAAATAATACTGCATATTTTTGTAATCATCTGAAAGTATTACTTTTCGAAAATTAAAAAATCGTATTCGATCGTGTTTCAAAGATATCAATAACTTGTCTAATTATTTTATTTATTTGTGGAGTCCACAAGTAAGAGCCCATTTTGAATAGCGGCCCTTTTTTGTACCACGTGACAACGCGATCTCATTTTAGAACGTAAACAAATCAACACAGCATCCAAGCGATAGTTTATTTATATGATACATAACAATTTTAAAATGAGTGTGCATCTTATTTATTGAATTACATCGTATAAAGTCATTCTATCGGCCCAGTCGTTTAGTAAACGATAAATAAGTGGCCAATATAGGTATTTTCAATGTAAACAAACTCGCACGCTTACCTCTAATTTTTGCGCATCAGGCGCAGAGAGGTTTGTATGGGATTTTCCCTTCATACATATCTACGAGAAAAGCACTGAGCTCTGTCCGGGCGTCTGTCTGTCTGCAGTCCGGTAATCAGTTTTCCGCACTTGTTTTCTCACTGATTGCAGATATTCATTTGATATTTTGTACTTGCTTTTGTCATACCAAGTTACAGATAAGTTCGAGTTTGGTCTCGATTGATCATATTTCACTGAGTTATGACCCTTGGACTTACAAGATATACAGGCTGCCATATACTTATTTTTTGCGGGTGTAGAAAATATTTTTAAGTTTACCTGTGCCTCAAACCAAATAAATAAATCTTTGCAGCAATTCTAATCAAATGAAACCATCTAATTGCGTAATAAATGAGCGTAGAATCTAATTGCAGCTCAGTGCTTTTCTCTGTAGATATGATGATATGGGAAAATCCATACAAACCTCTCTGCGCCTGTGCGCAAGAAATTAGAGGTAAGCGGCGAGTTTGTTTACAATTGAAAATACCTATATTGGGCCACTTATTATCGTTACTAAACGACTGGGCGATAGAATGACTTTAATACGATGTAATTCAAGTAAATAAGATGCACACTCATTTAAAATGTGTTATGTATCATAAAATAAACTATCGCTTGGATGCTGTGTTGATTTGTTTACGTTCTAAAATGAGATCTGCGTTGTCACGTGGTACAAAATAGGGCGGCGCTATTCAAAAGGGCATTTACTTGTGGACTCCACAATAAATAAAATAATTTAGAGCAAGTTATTGATATCTTTGAAACACGATCGAAGTACGATTTTTTAATTTTCGAAAAAGTAATACTTTCAGATGACTTACAAAAATATGCAAGTATTTCTTTTATTGTGATAGAAAATGGCAGCTTGTAATCCTTTAAAAAAATTCATAAATTATCAGTTTTCCGCAATATTTTCTCACTGCTTGCAGATATTCATTAGATATTTGGTACATTGCTTTGCCATACAAGTTACAGATTAAGCTCGAGTTGGGTTCTCGATCGATCCATATTTCACTGAGTTATGGCCCTTGGACTTAGAAAATGTCATAAATTATCAGTTTTTTCGCACTTTTTCTCACTGCTTGCAGATATTCATTTGATATTTGGTAATTGCTTTGCCATACCAAGTTACAGATTCAAGTTCGATTTTGGTTTCGATCGATTTATGTTTAACTGAGTTATGGTCCTTGTCCTATTCCTGGCTTTACCATAAATATGATCGATATAGCCTATATAAATGCAATTAGGAATATTGTTGCAGTCACATATTTTTTGTAATCGGTAGGGACTAGTATTGCTATGCAATACTCTCGAGAATGCTTGCTTTTTTCGCAGTCATTCCAACTCTCACCTGATTTGATATGCTAGAGTATGTTCTGCGCATGATCATTTTTATAATCATGACAGGCTAACCGACAAACAAGATGATGTTAAAATCAGCATTTCGCAAATCTATGGTCGTTAGTTTACAAATATTACATGTATACCTGTCATTAGGTCGAGTGCTATCTGTTTCCTATAGCTACTACCACAAAAACAAACGCCTGGTGTATAAGTCGCTAACGGCTTTAATTTATCATGACGTCGAAACAGACCGTGACTTCACACATCTCGTCGTCTTTCTCTATACTATAAAATGTTATTCATGCGTGGTAGGGGATTTGCACCTACTATGCTGCCACGTAATAAGCACGTAAAATTTCCCACGTGTATTGTTATATATATAAATATTATATATCTGATATAATATGATGTAATCCCAGGGTCTCTACAGCCCAGTTGCTATGTACTATGTACTACTTGAAATACGGATATGTTATTTAATTGCAGTGGGAAAATTAGAAATTCATATAAATTAAGGATTATCTCCCTTCAGGCATAGCTCTGAATCCTTTCGAATTTTTGGGCCCCAATCTTTTGGCACTACATTGATTCACTTTTATAAGTTGTACTTTCATGTTTCGGATTTCCAACCATTTCGGTTTGAGCACCACGAAAGACGAGACATATTGTCGAAATGCGCATCTGGTGCATAAAATTGGTACCGTATAGATTATAATATTAATTTCAGTTATCGCGTATTTTCCCCACGCGAAATTTTTGGACATGGAAAACGCGTACTTAACCCTATCTTGTCTTAACGTAGTTTAGCAAGGTGGGAAAATGTAAAATATAAGAAAAAATACTCACTATAAATAGACAGCTAATTAAGTATTAGCGTTTCAATGGTTAAAGATCTAGAATTCTGTACAATGAAATAAGGTGAATATATACAAACATATACGTAATCTCCCCAGTCCCAAACAAATATATAGCTGAGGTTGGATCAGGGGTCTGAGTGAGAAAAAAAACGTTTATACAAAAGTTGCCTATGAAGCACTCAGGGTCAGCTATTGTGCCCAATGGCAAGTTGTATGAAAGCAATACTTATAACGACAATACTAATTTGTGGAATTCTATGACTTTAAACCCTGCTGTCACTTGTTGGCAGCGTACTTCAGACAAATTGTTTGTCGCAGGGGTTTCAACAGGTCACAGTTTATAAGGCAGCATTTCGTGAAATTCTTAGTGGTCTTTATACCAATTTAGTTTACAAATAGACCTGCATTGAGGTCAAATGCTGTCTGATGTGTTTCAATAACCATTGGTTAGGGCGTTATTACAGACACTGATTTTGACTATCGGAGTTGTTCGTTTATCTGGATCAAGACATGGGCTCAACGGCGGATGTGGACCTGTCAAGCAGGGGATGCTTTACATCCTTCTAGGGCACCGTGATCCACGTCTGGTATTCCAGGGTTCGTAATTGCCCAACTTTGTCTGTTTGTATTCTATTTAGGACTTCCGAGATTTGATTGCACTGTTCGTTTTTTGCTTACATACAGACTCGTGGATACCGCCTAAGTACGCGTTAGTGCAGCTGACTAGAAGAGGTTACTGCGGTTCGCTTCCTGGTCAGTCACTTGATTTCGTCTCTCTAATATATCATTTGTTGTGCCATTTGTACCACCTCTGGAATTGTAGGTTATGTCCTATTCGCTTATCTGGTAATTTTGGTCAAGCTCGATAGTTTATGACAGAACAGACTCATTATATTTCCAACCATTGAAGAGAGAGACATCTTACGAAGACACTTAAAGTCATTTCCATGATACGATATGAGCAGATGTAAGACTTTCGATGACGAATAATTTGTTAATAGTAAACATCTGTTTTACTTATCAATGTCCATGCTTTATTTATTGTGGCTGAGTGAACTAATTTCTGAGGATGACAATATGCGATACTGGGTCGGTTTTAATTTTTTTTACTCTAATTTGCTTAATGATATATAAAAGTGTGATGAAGATAATTATGGTGATATTTCTGTCTTGTTTAGCAATTTAATGTTCAAGCTTGGTAACTTGTAAAATGTATGGCTCATTATGTTTGTATATTATTTAAAAGAGAGGATTGCCTAATTTTTGTAACATTGGTTATCCATTTGGCAAGAAATTATGTCAAGATAAACAGACATAATCTAAATTGAGTAGTGATAGATGTATATTCGAAGCAAAATCGTTTTGGTTTGACAGAACAGGAACAAGCATACTTGCTCTGGTGGAAATTGTGATACAGCTACATGTGCATGTACATGTACATAGATCGTAAAATATCCGTACCTAACTACAGATATTTTTTCAGTCGAATTGCTTGCAGCAAATACAAGGCCGTGCAGTTATTTTTTTTCTTGTTTTGTTTTGGTTTTTACTTCTAGTAAACGGTGTTTCATATAAAACCAGATTTTTCAAATTACAAGTTTATTTTGAACACAATTAAAATAGTTATCTAGTGTATAACTGTTCTCTACATCTGCAGTTCCGTTTTAAAAACGGTAATTTTTCTAGTTGTTGAACAAAACCAAGCGCGGGCCTTATTACACAAAGATTATCGTCGCATGTAAGTGTAATCTATAAAAAGATTGAACTCCGAATGTTGCTGACCATTGATGAAATACTTAGTTAATGCATTGTAAATGCTGAAATTGGGAATAAACAAGTATTGAAAATTGTCTATGCTCCCGTCAAATTTCTAGGGCGGTGCTTGATAGGATTTCTTCCGCCCTAGAACGCTTGCTACGGGACGTATTCTTACGAACTGCTTGCACGAAACGCTGAACGATCTGTACGTCAACGCTGAACATCTGCAGAAACACTGCACGGTTGGCATGAGTGAACGAAACAGCTTTAGAGGGGGTAGTAGCACTGCGTTTTTAGGGTCTGTAATATCAACCGTAACTGTGACCTTTTCTATGAAGCTGTTGCACGATTTCTTTTTACACTTTCCCAAGAATAGGGATTGTTGATCTGTCTTGCGACATGAAGACATATCATGAAGATCCATTACAAAGGATTCTCGGATTTAAAGATTTTACGCTACACCCGCGATAAGTCTGCTAATTGAGGTCTGGCTACCTGTATCGAAAACAACATGTCAGTCTACAAGAGCGGTAGAGTCAATGATGAATCTACAACACGATATAATTTACCAACATTTAATGTACTTTTAATATCCGAGAGGGGATCTTACATATACATACGATGTTATTCTCCACTGCCCCTCTCCCTGTTATATGTAAATGCCGCTACTTCTTTATAGAAATACATCTAGTTTTAAATTATTAGCTAGTTTCATCAATATCGGGCTATGTAAGCGAATTTCCTTCGAAGTTTCGTGCGACAAGATCGGTCAACTTAACGGAAAATACAATGTACTCGTCCTTAACCCAAAATAAGGGTAAAGTACAGTGTACGTCTTAAGGACAGTGATTGGGCGTGTGGTAATTGAACAAATTTAATGGCCATTGAATTTTTTTATGTTTTAGCATATTTGTGTTGTAAAGTGTCTGTAACGTATCATGAAAGTTAGGTTAGTTTTCAAGGGGTCAGTTGTGACGCTACGGTTCTTAGCACCCGCCGTTTCATCTTTTTTGAAAATAAATTCATATGGGGTATTTTTAATAGAGGTCGTTTAGACATTTAATATAAAGGCTGAGGGTTTCCTATTCTTATACTAGGATAAAAGACAGAAGGTCTGGAATAAGCATAATGTTTATCAAAACTGTCAATGTTTTTTTAAATGAAAGAAGTAATACGACTGCTGTTTTGAAGCAGTTTGGTCTTTCGAAAACGTCACATTTTTTGACAATAAAGACAAATTTCATGCCCGGAGAACTCAATTGATCCATTATGAAATTTCTTTTTATTTTTACAATTACAACTTAAGGCGAAGTTAACATTGTGTCAAACGTGAGATCGATAATCGCATAAAGAAACATATACAATCAAGGTGTACGGGCAACACGGACCTCTCGACAAAAGGGCGAGGGTAGGATGAGGTGCCATGGGGAGTAAGCATCAACTCGCTGGACGGTCACACCCGCGCAGTGAGCCTGTAGCTTATGTTAGCTGATATCAATGGATCAAAGAAATAGTCGGTTTGCGACTAGTCAGGTATCATCAAGTTTCAACTATGCGGCAGCTTTATCATAAGCCCCCCCCCCCCGATCAAAATGCACGAACGCAACTCTGGTAAATGATTGTTTTTTTCGTCATCATTCAAGATGTAAACTTGGAAAATTGATCAAAGAATTATATATTGTATTTAAGCTATGTGCTTTTGGAGACATATTTCATATTTTTATTCCCCAATATTGTGAAGGGCTACATGTAGGTCATGTCCGTTATAGCTCTGTGAACATTTACATTGCTTTAGAAAGTAGTCGAAAAGGCTCCCTATGGAATTCGCTTTGTGCATTCCATTGTGACAAAAAGTTGTTTTCTGTATTGATTTGTTATTTTTTTTTTAAGGTACAAAAGTTTTTTAAATCTTGATTTATTGATATTCTTTAAAACAAACATAGACTTTTGTACCTAAAATCTCATAACTATACATGCAAGTTATGGAGAGAGGAGAGTGAGAGAGAGAGAGAGCAGGAGAGAGAGAAGAGAGAATGAGAAGAGTAGAGGAGAGAGGAGAGGAGAGAGAGAGATCCAATTGTTTTATAATAATAGACCGAATGTATAAAAAACAAAACGGCAGGATATGATTTGCCACTTTCATTTCAATTTGACCTAATACGTAAAGAGGTAAACTTGGTAAATACGTCGATTAGGGGACGTCTGATTTTTAATTGTGATGTCATTAAAATTTCCCGTACTAAAGCAATATAACCAACGTGATACCACGCAAATCGACGTTCCTAACCCAAAATAAGGGGCAAATACATGTACGTTTAACCAATTAAGGGGTATAAGTAGCACGTACGTCTAACCAAAATAGGGTACAAACATTGTAGTCTTAACGCCAAAATAAGGTGTAAATACATGTACGTCTTAACCAAAATAAGGATAAATACATGGTATCCGCGTCTTACCCAAGAATAAGGGTAAGATACATGTAACGGTCTTAACCCAAAATAAGGGTAGAATACATGTAACGGTCGTTAACCCAAAGTAAGGGTAAAATACATGTAGCGTCTTAACCCAATATAGAGGGTAAATACATGTACGTTTAACGCCCATATAGCGGTAAATAAACATGTACGTCTTAAACCCAATATAAGGGTAAATACATGTACATGTACGTCTTACCCAAAATAAGGGTAATACTTATGTACGTCTTAACCCAAAATAAGGGTAAAGTAAGCATGTACGTCTTAACTGCCAAAAGTACGGGTATCATGTACGGTTTAACGCAAAATTGAGTACATAACTGACGTCTTAAACCCATAAATAAGGGTAAATACTATTAGGTCTTAATCCCGAAATAAGGGGTATACATGTACGTCTTACCAATATATGTGAGGGTCTATACAGACTCATAAAATGAAGATTGCGTAACTGTAATTTATCCTCATAATTCCTTAAGTGAATATTTAAGGGACGGGCAAACGTGGTCCTTAGATACACATTGGACTACAGTGATCAGCATATCTGCGAGCGTCATGAGATACGTTAATCAAAACACGTTGTAAGGTGACATTATGGGTACGTCGTTTAAGAAGTTATCCGAGCACCCTGCTGAACATACTGTTCAGCGTAGTATGACGATGTACTGCTTAACATGGTGTTAACGGCAATTAGCTATAAACACTAGACCTTCAAAAAAGTGTTTTGAGATGATTTTTTTTGCATGCGAATTGTTCTTTAAATGATGTATTTGTAATGGCCGGGTTTTGAGAAAATTCACTGTCCGGTCGCCGAAGATATTGATCTTCCGGTTTTAATTTTGAATCTGGCGTTTTTCTCGTCAGAGATATAATGGGATGTGAACAGGAATTACAAATTTTAAGAGTGATGGATAGAGCCTAATTTGAGGATGTTAAGACTCCCAGGGAGCTTTTATTTCGGCGAATTGACTATTTTTGATGTAAACGGTCTAACTTTCGTTTGTGAAATATGTCAATTCTTAATTGTATTTACAGATTTTTGTGTTGGAACATTTCTGTAGAGTTCTAGTATCCATTGTATGTTCATCCGTTAGAAAATGCGAAGAGACTTTCAACTCGGTTGGCTATCACTTGAACGATAATGACGACATTCATCATTTTAACGTACTCTATAATCTCGAAGATCTCATGTGCAGGACGGCAGAGTGACCTTTTTGTTGTCGGACACGACAAGCGTCTAGTTATCTTTAATTATTAATCTTTCCCTCACTAAAAAGTGCAATTGCTCAAACAAACGGCTTTGACCGATTTCCATGACTGTGTTTGCGGATGTGAAGTTAGTCTCGTAATAGAGAGGTATCTTTAAAAAATCCGGTTTTAAAAAGCTCCGTACTTCCCGGTTGTCCGAGATATCTAGCTTCTGGTTTATTTTCGCGGATTGTCCCGAGAGTGTTTACGTAAAGTTATTTGAGTTTAGGAAATGAGGACTTTTCCAGGGTGATAGACGCGAATGTCTTGTAGACTGACTCAGGTGATCATGTTTTTGTGTGCAATACTTCCTGTTGAAATAGAGGTCTACTCTCGTTATTTTATAAATTTCAAGTTTTCTTTAAACTTTTTTTATAATTTTTAAATATTTTTTCTTGAAATATTTACGTAATCAATTATATTGACCGCTACATGTAGAATATATCAGTTTTTTAAAAATCGGGTCACCATTCTTGAGTTATC
>CAJDSM010023412.1:8117-18320 GCA_903981925.1 Ostrea lurida
TCCTTCTGTGTTTCGTAAACCCGAAGAGATAAAAATTTAAATAGGTTACACGAGGAATGTATTTAGATTCCAGCTTACAAAGCTTGTAATAACGTAGTCTTTCTCAGTTGCTCATTATTACAAACTGCATTTTAAAGAACTTGGCATTAACTCCACATTTGGTAAGCGTACTTTCACTCCAGCGGCTCTTGCAAAAGATGATCTTTTTTCTTTCTTTTTTTTTTTTTTTTTATTAAAATCAGGTTTCAGATTTAAAAACATTTTATATCCCGGTCAATGGGACTATGGAAATATTAGTTACCGTACCTATACCGGATTCCAAACTTTCTTTTTAAAAACCTTTACAAAGATGCATTGTTGGATCCAGTAAATGTTACACAACCAAAACCCGTGTCTTTGCTCCTCACGAAAATATTGACAGCTGTGAAAGGAGACACTTCAGATGTTTTGTACAACAACATGTCAGAAGTGGTATTCTAAAACATTCTAAAGAACTTCTAGTAAATTAAAATCACGTAATTTTTCTCAAATCATCAACATCAAAACATGACTTTTCAACATGAAAGCTTCTCACGTTAAAGACAAGACTTTTTTAAAACAGAGACAGTTGCTTCTTCAGCAAAAATGGAAAAAGGAAATAATGATATTCTCGTGATCTGCCAGTTCAAAAAAATTACATTGTCAAACTCCATTCGATTCTACGCACAAGTTAACTCTGAAGTTGATATTAAAGCAATGCTGAAGTTCCTCATTGACAATATATTTGTGGTCTTTGGTGATCAGGTCTTCCAGCAGTCTGTTGGAATTCCCACGGGCACGAATTGTGCTACGTTGTTAGTTAACCTATTTTTATATTCTTATTGCAAAATCTACATGCGAAGAAAAGATCTCTAGCTTGGCCTTTAATTTCACATTTCAATTTTCCGATGACGTTTTATCTATTCACAGTCGATGCAATATATTCTCCGTGAACTAGAAATAAACGACACCACAAGCTCATTCATATCTGTTCGTACTTGGATAGCTTATTGAACATAGACACTAGGGAAATTTAACACCTCAACATTATGACAAGCGGGGACGATTAAGCTTTTCCATCGCCAACTTCCTTATTTATGTAGCAACATTTCATTATCACATGCGTATTGGTGTTTATGTCTCTCAAGTGATTCGATAGATAAGAGCTAGTTCTGCAAACAATCAGTTTTTTAATCAAGGCAGGCTACATACAAAAACGTTATTGCAGCGGTTTCAACAGTCACGTTTAAAGTAATTATTTCGCAAATTTTTATGGTCAATATAACGATTCATTTTGTCCACACAACCTATCATTGAAACAAATGCTGTCTGACGTGTTTCATATCAATTATTAAGTCGTTCTTTTATAGACAGATTTTGACTACGGATTATTTCGTTTACCTGATCAAGACAATGGGCTCACGGCGGGTGTGACCGTTCGACAGGGGATGCTTACTCCTGCTAGGAACCTGATCCTACTATCTGGTGCATCCATGGGTCCGTGTTGCCAACTTGTTTTTATTTTGTTTGAGATTTACGAGATTGATCATCATTTATATAGATGATGTGTTATCAATTAAAAATCATAATTTTCACAATTATGTCCATTTGATATATCCCGAAGAACTCGACTAAAGGACACCACGAATCTGACATATCTGCTTCATATTTGGATATTTTACTTAACATTGACTCTAATGGCAGACTGACAACTACATTATATGATAAGCGTGATGACTTTAACTTTGCAATCGTAACTTTCCCTTTCTATGTAGTAATATACCACTATCACCTGCTTATGGTGTGTATATCTCCCAGTTGATTCGATACGCAAGAGCATGCTATGCGATGAGGACTTTTTAAAGCGAGGTCAACTACTAAACAAAAAAGTTGATGCTGCAGCGTTATAACGAATCTCGTTTAAAGTCATCATTTCGCAAAATCTACGGTCGCTATAATGACCTTGTTTGCGATTACTAATTATCACTAAGTCATATGTTGACTGATTTGTTTCATACCCTTTGTTAGACTGTCATTTTCCTACTAGCTTTGACTACGGGTAATCCCGTTTACTTTATTTCGACTAAGGGCTCACGGCGGGTGTGACCGGTCAGCAAAGGATGCTTAACTCCTCCATGGCACCTGATCCTACCTTCGCTTTTGTCGGAGGTCCGTGTTGCCCTACACTCGATTTTGTATATGATTTTTTGGATTGTGATTACGTTTGACACACATGTTAACTTCGCCTTTTTGTTGTTATCCTCGCCTTTTCATGTAATAAATGATTTTATGCGGATGACTACGATTCACTGTTACTTCGTACTGAGCCTAATCTTTTTACGGTCTTTGATTTTGACAGATCTCAGTTTAATTCTATCCTGAAGGAAGTCCAGATGAATCACACAAGCCATTTTCTGTGGAAAATAACAATTTTATTATAATTTCCAAATTTAAACGATGATGACCTTTCAATTTTGACCCCTTAATTTTGGCTCCCTGGACAAAAATTCAATTTACTATTAAATTGGGATCCTAGTGTAACTTTCGACGAAAATACATTGAAAAAATATCATTCATATATCTTTTTTAAAATAATATTTGTAAGAAAATAGATAATTGGGATGAGAGAGAAAAAATATCACCAATGAGCTTTACTATCCCTGTATGCGTTAACTACTCTATAAATTTTATAACTCCTTTTGTGAATTACTATACAATTTACTGTAATGTAAAAGTATGCCAAATTATAAGATTTTCTCAAAATATCATAATCAATTATTGTTATGAGGATACAAAATTTTCTAACAGACAGCAATCTAATATTGGTAACGGAGACGTCTTCAATTTCGTCTGAAAGGGTGGAGATAACGAACATTGCTCAATCCTGCATATCCTAAAGAATGAAAAAATAAGAGTATGACAAACACGTACCTCCTGGACACATCAGAGATATGGGATCAGGTGCACATGAGGAGTAAGCATCCCCTACTGACAGGTAACACTCACCGTGAACCCTGTATCTGGATCAGGTAATCGACGTGGACAGAAGTAAAAAAATTAAACAGTATACTAATCTTAGATACTAATTTTATGTTTTAATGCAGGACCACAATGGAAAACTAGCTTATGCTAATATGTGTCATCCTGGATAAATAAAAGATTATCATTATTTATTATTAGTACATTAGTATATCAGTTTATATTGGCATAAAACACGTCAGACATCATGCGACCCAATGACAGGTTGTATTTGCAAACAAAACAAAACAAAAAAACAAAAAAACCAAAATCACGATAAACGACCATAGAATTTGTGAAATACTTACTTTAAACTGTTGAAGCCCCTTTGGTATCAATTTCTTTGGCAGTAGCCTGCCGCGATTAAGAAATTGATTATACGCAAAACATGCTTTCACGTTTGAAATTAGTTGGAGGACATAAACACCATATTGCAGGTCATGATGGAATAATGCTGCACGATGATGGGGATTTAACAATAGAGAGTCTGAAGTCATCTCGTTTGTCAGACGTGTAGAAGCTGCCTTCACATTAAATGTCATATGGAACGATAGTTTATGTAGAATGAATTTTGTATTCAGGGAAGTCAGTTATTGGATTCTTCTACACCAGAATACAGACTGAATAATTTGATTATGAATGTTGCCTATCACAGGCTCTTTAAACCACCGCGGATTACGTATGGTAATCCTTCCGAATCTTGCCGCCGGTTCCTTACAGTCAAATGCCAATAAAGGAATAGATGCCACAAGCATAAGCAACATTCTTTGTCATAAAAAAGTTCAGTCGTTTATTCCGGCATACGGTATTTCCACTTCAAGTATACACTTGCATTTTCCACAAATTACATCCAAACTTTTTAATTACAAGCAAACTCTACAGGGCCTACATTGTAGATATTGACAATCTAAATCTTATACTTAATCAACCTACATGTTCTTCTGCGTCTCCTTTCAACTATAGTCTAGCTGGACATGCCATTACTGATGGTATTAATATAGTTGAAAATGAGGAGATAACTTATCTTAAAATGTCCTAAATTTAGAGAACATCGGTTATTCAAATAATGTTAAAACTTCTTATCATATACTTGGTAGTGGATATGCATCTGCATGGCCTATATGGATGACGTCACAATCACCCATATCTGCACGCCGTGCAAAAAATGCATATCCAATATCTGCACGCCGTGTAAAAATGCATATCTTAGACGTCATAATGGAAAATACGTCACGAAAGACAGGCCTGTAGAGTTGTAAATAAAAATGCCTTGCTTTACCACGGCCTTATTTAAGCTTGACAGTATATGATAAATAGAATATTACATACCAAAATCACATCATATGCCTTTATCAGCCCTCGGGCCCATATCCACCCTCGGGCCTTCGGCCCTTGGGCGGATATGGGACCACTCAGGCTGATATGACATATGATATGGATTTTTGGTATGTAATATTCTCTATATATGTCGAAGATTATGCCAGACAATGGGCCAAGATGAAAAGAAGAACTTGATACCTTGTCAGAATTGGTAAAAACTATAAGAAGAGTTAAAATCCTGTATTAGACATATACGAACAAAATGTGTACCATCTATTCTCTCTGTGTTTCGTAACCAGCAGTGATCAAAGAAGTTCTAGCTGAAAAAGCTTGTAACAATATTGTCTTTCTCTACAAAGATCACTACTACAACTGCATTTTTAAACGAACGTGGTATTTACTCCAAATTTGCTAAATCGTACTTACACACCAACGGCTCTTTTCTAACAATGAATTCTTTTAAAATCAATTTCAGTTTTAACATACACATGTATTTATATCCCAGTCAATATGATTTATTGTACCCATACTGGATTCCAAACTTCACAAAACCCTTATAAACAAAGATACATTGCTGGATCTAGTAAATGTTCCACGAAACCCCTAACTTTACTCCTCAGGAAAATATTAACAGCTTTGAGGGAGAATCTTCACTTGTATTATGAAACAACATATGCCAGATGTTGCGTAATCAAATGTAGATTCATAAAAACTCTAAAAGAGCTTCTAGTAAATTTGAAATCCCAGAATATTTCTAATATCAACACAATCAAAATACAATATATGACTTTCAACATTTTACACGACCATTCCACACGATAAATAAAAGACAATACTTTTTAACATTATTGACAGTTGATTCTTCAACAAACATGGAAAAGGGAATGTTCATATCTAGTCTTCTATCATTCTTTCTAACTATTACTTTTTCAATCTCCCCTCTGATTCTACGCACAAGTACTCTGAAGTTGATATTAAAGCAATGCTGGAGTTCCTAATTTGATAATATCTTTTAAGTTTTCGGTGATCAGATCCCCAGTAATCAGTTGGAATTCCCATGGGCACAAATTGTGCTCCTTTGTTGCTAGCTGACCTGTTTTGTTTATATATATACATGTATATATATTTATAAGACACATTCATCAAAATCTCCTACATGAAAAGAAATATCTAACGGGGACCTTTAATTCGACATTTCGATATACTGACGACGTTTTATCGATTAATAATATAGTTTTCATTCATATGTTGATTCGATATATCCCAGCGAACTAGAAATAAAAGACACCACGGAGTCTTCTAGTCGTTATAAGATCTAGTTGCCCATACAATCTGTCATCGGGTCAGATGCTGTCTGACATGTTTCATAGCAATTGTTGAGCCGTTTTCATACCCTGATCTTGACTGCGGATTATTCTGTTTACCTGATCAAGACAATGGGCTCACGGCAGGTGTGACCGGTCAGCAGGGGATGCTTACTCGTCCTAGGCACCTGATCACCTCCCTGGTGTGTCCAGGGGTCCGTGTTTGCCCATCTCTTGTTTTGTATTCTATTTTGGACTTACGAGATTGATCACTGCTCATTATCTTTGCCATTTCACACAACATTGATAAAACAATAAATGTACTTTTATGCACAGAAGCGAGAGTAAAATCAATTAAAAGCGCTCGATTTATAATAAGATATATGAGCCCCTCGTTGAGACGTCAATTATATCACAGTTATAATTGATCTTTCTATTTCAACCTTCTTTCATTAAGATCGTAGTTAATTTTATTACATACTTAGTATTAAATACAGGTTTTTTGCATGTGCGATACAGATGACATCACAATAGCCGTATCAGCCCTAGGGCTGATAACCTGTATCAGCCCTGCAAATCCATATCAGCCCTCCGCGTGCGGAACACCTCGTTCCGGAACCTTTGTTTTTTACCGCTTCATCATTTATGTAGTATACACATGTAATGAATCACTATCAGTTTATTGTTAAAGTTGATTAAAATTTATTGTTTTAATATGATTTGTTTTGATGTTAATACTAAGTATGTAATAAACATAATAAAACATACCTATTTCCATATCACACCCTGTATCAGCCCTCGACCAATATCAGCCCTCGGGCCTTCGGCCTCGGGCTGATATTGGTGTCTCGGGCTGATACAGGGTGTGATATGGAAATAGGTATGTATTATTCTCTATGTCGCAGTGTCCTGCATTTCATTGTGATATAAGTATGCAGAAATCATGTACATTTTCTAAGGGATCCGTTCTACTACTTGGCTATAGAATCTCCCGCGAGATGATTTTAAAGTCATAAAATACGTCTTTGTTGTGTGTCTAAAACACCGACAATGCATTCATGCATATTTCCTATGTGGCAAAATAAAAATGAAATTATATGAACACAAAAGATTGGCATCATTCCCACAATATCTGATACGTAATATATGCAGGTAGGGAAAAACCTGAGGAATTTTAACAACCTTCTTCAAACGATTGGAATTACCGTACATTAGAGGCGCGATTTTTTCTTCAATTTCTGGTAATCTAATTAATATAATTCAATGCAATCTATATTTTTGATTTAAACGTATTCGTACATGTAAAATGATTATCTAAACATTTTTCATGTTTTTCTTTCTTTTATTCTGAAAGTCTATCATTACAAAATATGTGGGATCGACTATTCCGATAAATTGCCTTGTCCATTGTTTCTGTAGCGCGCGGATGTGCTTGCGTACGTGCGTCAACGCACCAGAAACACTTTTATACGCACTAACAAGCTTTTGTTTTTGCATTATGACGCTTCTTAATCACACCCATTGATTTGAATTATTACATTTTTATTTGCGTTTATACTGCGCCTTTCATTTGCGATATTACGAAATTCTATCGCGTTAGAATGCCTTTTAACTTTGCGATATTACACCTTTATTTCATATACGCCTTTCATTCACGATATTACATTTTTTTGCGTTATTTCTTCCTTTTGCGATTCGCAATATTATTGCTTTATTCTAAATGATCCACGTAAAGGCTTTTATACCACAGACATACGTTTTAGAATCTACTGTTTTCAAAACCATGAAATGACTTCCAATATAGAAATCTAAGTGGATTCTAAATTGCCACATTCGGTATAACTTCCTAGTAACATGCAAATACTGTTTGTCCAAGGTTCCTTTACATTATTACATTGCATTATGAAATACAAACATTACGAAACGGATTAGAATGAGAACATCGTAACATTTTCACCCGCGCAATTAGATTTGTGGCGATAGCATCAACATACCAACATCGACAAATTTTAATTAAAATACACGTAGAACTAATTATAGATGGACAGCTAATTTTCATCTATTACATTGTACCCCTATAGACGTATATGTTATATCGTCACAATCGTTGAAGCGGAAGTAAGGCATTTTAAAAGCATAAAGTGATATAAGAAATACATACACCTATTTTTTAAAATTCATCTATTCCTCCGTTATCTGATTAGGTCAGCTGGCAATCTGTAAATCAAGCGTTTGAGTAACACTGGTATTTTTATTTCTTGACGGTTTTACACTATGATTTTTTCCAACATTTGGCTAACTTCTACATTTCCAAACCCACAACATTTATCACACGGATCCTTTCTGTTTTCACTCATGATAATTTGATCCGTGAGTTATATATCTTTAATATGTTTACACTATATGTTACCAATATACTTGTCTTGCTAATTCGTCGTGTTAATGTACAACTGACTCCCCTAATCTGCTGTCTGTCATCTAAGTACCTGTCCTAAGCTAGTGGCCCTTCTTTCTTCTTTACCATATTTCCATTATTATTTCAGAGATACAATTGCNCCTAAGCTAGTGGCCCTTCTTTCTTCTTTACTATATTTCCATTATTATTTCAGAGATACCTCGTATTTCTGCATTTCCACGCACAAGCTTAAGACTTAATTGCTTAATAAGATATTCATAGTTTTTCCTCTATTTTTGCTATTGTTCTGTATAATGTGTTTATCTTTGTTGGCTTTTGTTTTACTCTTTGCGGGAATTTCTTTAGAAAAATTGTATCATTGTATGTATAAAATGAACATTTCGAATATACAATAGCCTGACTCTACTAACCTTTGAATTTCATAAACCCAGAGACGTATACATTGTAGCATGTCTTGCCTTTTAATAAGAATGTTATCCATCAGTTTGACGAAAGATCAGCATCCGCGTTATAAATGTTTATAGAACTGGCGGAGGAAAGTAAACCTCGAGCTAAGGCGTATATTACTTGTCCGACATTTCATGTACTCCTATCGCCTATCAAGATCAAAATGATGACGTACATTCTACGCTCATTTTCTCAATGATCATTGTTTTCACCTGTTACTCTAAAATTTGTTTGCAGTCTATGATCGTATGCTGGTTGTTCTTTAAAGAGAGATTTCCGAGTACTAGTATAAATATGATATAGCGGTATTGAACTCGGATATTTAGTTCTCTCTCAGTGATACACCTTCCATTTGAAGTTCAGATATTCAGGAAATGACTATGCCTAAAGGTTTGAAAGTACAGATATTAAAAGTGAATTGAATAGTAACGAGAAATGCTTCGTCAGGATGACACCGTACGCGTCTTGCAATTATAGTGTTCAGAGTGATCTCCCCTTTGATTAGAGGCTATTTTATAGTTCGCGTGTTAAGGAAGTTCCCTCCGCTAGTCATATAATCAATTGCTTTATAAAACTACTTTTTTCACTTGATTTAGACTTAAAAGGTTGGGTGTTTTGTTTTTCTTCATTTTTATGAATACATTATTCTGGTTTTCAAAGAGAATATTTCTAATAAAAAAAATATAGGGTCATTGAAATTTTGTAAAATGATTGATGAATATAAGTGAGCGGAGGTTTATAGTGGGGTTAAGAAACTATCAAGTGGAATTACGCCATTGGGTATAAAATAACATCAGAAAATCATTTTTATCATCCATTTATATTTCATCCCTTATCTGGTTAGGTCAGTTGGTTGCGGCGTTAGATTGGCAATCTGATGATCGAGCGTTCCAGTTCCATAAAAATGTAGAGGTTTATTTTTCTTCATGAATTTACTTTGAAGCTATATTTGACAAAATATTAAATACCCAACACCACAACTTTATTACGTATATCTTTTTCGTTTTCAACGGTTGACAAAACCAGCAGTCATATACCTCTTTAACATGTTCGGGTTTAGTCTATATGATACCAAATATACACGTACTTTTTTGTTTCATTTTGTTACATTAATGTACAAATTGTCTCCCAAATCTGTTTTCTGTCATTTTAAAAGCACATTTCTAAGTGACCCTTCCTTCTCCTTAGGGATACTTCGATCATAATTTCAGAGATATTTCTTGTCTCTGCATTTTCACACACAAGCTTAAAACCTAATTACTTCATAAGATATTCATAGTTTTTTCTCTACAGTTCTTATCCTTTTTTGTCATACTGCAAATTAGATTCTAGGAATTTGATTGGTTCGTTAGCCGTTATTATGAGACTATATTACCTGCCTGAAGCTGTAATAACATATAGTGTTTTTGTTTGTTTTTAGCTTCTTGGAGTACAAAATTACATAAAAGAGGGTGAGGAAGCAATGCATAATTATACTAATGATCACTACATGTATAATTAAAAGGTTGAAGATAACGAGCAGTGATCAACCTCACAAATCATACACGGAATACAAGNAGATAACGAGCAGTGATCAATCTCACAAATCATACACGGATTGCAAATTAAGAGTTTGACAAACACGGACCACTGAATGTACCCAAGGTGGAATCAGATCTCACCCGCCGTGAGTCCTTTACC
>CAJDSM010023420.1:0-48492 GCA_903981925.1 Ostrea lurida
CTTAAATGTCTTAAATTTGGCCCTTTTTGACCAAGAGATATCTCTTTAAATTATGTTCAGAAGAACCTTCCCCACTGTTCCAGTCAAAAAGGGCCAAATTTAAGACATTTAAGTGACGTAAAGGCAAAGCTAACGAACAGTGGTCAATCACATAAGGCCCAAACAGAACACAAAAACAAGAGTTGGGCAAACACAGATCCCTAGGCACACCAGAGTTGGGATCAGGTGCATAGGAGGAGTAAGCACCCCCTAATGACCTATCACACCCGCATTCATTTAGATAACTGGGATTCGAGTGAAAATTCTACATGACATTAAAGATTACTAGCGTTCCAATGAATGCCTGTGACTTCGCTTGATCGATAATGATTTGCCTTATTTTGTCACACATGGAAACATGGTGAATGTGAACTATGGATTTTGATTTTTTTTGAAGACCTGATTGATTGATTGATTATTGTTTTACGTCCCACTCGAGAATATTTCACTGATATGGAGACGTCACCATTGCAGGTGAAGGACTGCAAATTTAGGCCTGTGCTCGGCACTCAGGGCCTTTAAGCAAGGAGGGATCTTTATCGTGCCACACCTGCTGTGACACGGGACCTAGATAATTCCGGTCCGCCCCCATTCAGTCGCCTCTTACGACACGCAAGGGGATGCTGAGGACCTATTCTAACCCGGATCTCCACGGTTTAAAGACCTGCATAATGAAGTAAATGTATAAGCGGTATACTGTTGTGCTTCAAAATGCCGCGGTGGCTCAGTGGTAGAGCTCTCGCCTCGTGATCGGAATGTCGTGCTCGGCACTCGGCCGCGTCAAACCTAAAACGTGAAAATAGGTAGTGATTGCTACTTCGCCAAGAGCTCGGCATTTAGAAGTGAGAATCACGGGTCTTTCGGATATGGCCTTAAAAACGGAGGTCCCGTGTCGCAACAGGTGTGGCACGCTAAAGAACCCTCACTGCTAAAAGCCATGAGTGCTAAGCATAGGCCCTTCACCGGCAACGGTGACGTCTCAATATGAGTGAAATATTCTCGACGGGACGAAAAACAACAAATAATCAATCAATCAAAACACCGGGTAACACATTTCGTCCCTGTTTCCGATGGTCGGTTTAGGGTATTGTCTGGCTAAAACTAAATAAATCATTCGACTGATGCAGGGTGAAGCACTTTAGCCAATTTTATTTGTCATTGTTCATCAATGAGTCGTATAACTTGTGACAATCCCCAGCTTCAAAATGTGAATGTACGAGTATTTTTCTGTTATTTTCGCAGACTACTGAAAATGCTTGATACGTAAACGTCATATACAGATCAATGGAAAGTTGAGGTTAACATTAGCAACACCAAAATGGAAGTGAAATTAAATTTTTCTAATATTATTGAACTAGGCATTGTTGATGTGTTTATTTACCTGGGTGTTGATTTTAAATACAACGATAAATTTGACTGTGCAGAAAATTAAGTTGCAACAAAGGCAAAAAAAAAAAAACACCTTTTTGTTGAAGTCTTGAATGAAAAAGAATACTTTGAATACCGAGGCTACACTTTTTAAATTGATACATATGTTAATATGGATGGTGTTATTGTATGTGTTTTAAACATATATGAAAGTGCGAAGATAACGAACAGTGATCAATCTCGTAAGTGCCAAACAGAATACAAAATAAGAGTTGGGCAAACACAGATCCCTGGATACACCAGAGGTGGGATCAGGCGCGTATGAGTAATAATCCGCTGTCGACCATTCGCACCCACCGTGTGCCCATTGTCTTGATTAATCAGGCATCCTAGCAATTGCTACGTCAGACAGCATTTGACCCAATGGCTGAAATGTCCAAAATATCAATCGCACTATAATAGACCACAGACGTAAAACGTCATCATTTTGTGACTAGTTTGGATCACATGACAAGAAAAATGGTGTCGCATACAGTACTCACAATTTGTTGTTGACCGCAGAGTTAGCGTATTCGGCTGATTCCGGAACCTACATCATACCTCGGCTGTATGATAGTACTTGATATGCGTATCCGCCTTTAAGTACATTTTTGATCTGCCCGCCTGTTATTCGCTTAGGGAAAACACAGCGCTTAAAATAGTTCTTGCATAGTTCTTAAAAATGGATTAAATTGAATAATTTGTTGACATCACACCTCAGAATTGATGCTAAACCTGTTTTGATAAAAAAACAAAACAGTTTAAGACATTGAAAGTTTTAAATGTTGATCAAGATTGCAGGTCAACATATGTAAACAGCAGCAATCTTCTCAATAGCGCTTTACGTCATACAGCCGATGTTAACATGAGGTACGAATATTCCGAGGTTGGCCGAGTGAGAGTTAGCGGTGTCATGGCTGCTCAGTGCTGTTGGAAAAAAAACCCTCAAAGAAAATGTGAATGGTCACTTTATTTCTTCATCATGTCTTTAGCTGGCTGCAAAATCTAAACAGTTTTTTTTTAAAGTCGCCATCTTTGTTACTTGATACCACGGGTAAAATTGAAGAAGTTATTTTTCAAATAAAACTTTACTACTTCACTTTTACCCGTGGTATCAAGTAAACAGGACTCTTGCACTCCTGGGGCCTTAAGGGTGGGGCAAAAAGTGACCATTTCTTCTCTACAACTGCACATGTCTAAGAGAAACTAAATGCAAAGTGATTTAGAGCAGGAATTTCTCTACCAAAATTGTAAATTTGGAGAACCCCAGAGTAGGGGTTCTGGCTCCAGGGCGGGGCCAAACTTGGTACATGGTGTTTTATATGTAAAACATTTGAAAAAATATCTTCTTTAATGTTGTTGATATTAAATTAAAACTAAATGGATATTTGGAAGAAGTAGGGAGTTTTCTATTATAATTGTAAGTTTCGTTGATGCTAGGGGTAGGGGTTTTGCTACATGTATTAGGGTGGGGCCAAAATGGTCATTGATGAAGTGTGTTAACAATTGAACATTTTTTACTACTTCTTGATCACTGATTTACAATTCTTTTCAAATTTTTCATGAAACATGTTTGGGACAAGGGGGACATGAATTGTAAATTCCAGGACACTTGCATCCCTGGGGCCTTAAGGGTGGAGCAAAAATTGCCAAAAAATACCAATTTTCAAAACTCTTCTCTACAACTGCACATGTCTTAAAAGAACTAGATGCATAGTGATAAAGAGCAGGAGAGCCTCTACCAAAATTGTAAAATAGGTTATCCCTGGGGTAGGGGTTCTGACCCCAGGGTGGGGTCAAACTTGGTACACAGTGTTAATATATGTAAACATATGAAAAACATCTTTAATACTATTCATATTTTAAAAAAATTGAAACTAAATTAATATTTGGAATAAGCAGGGAGCCTTTTGTCATAATTATATCCACGGCAACAAAGTTGAGGGGGTGGGGGTTATACTGAAATTGGGTTGTGTGTCCGTCTAAGGATGCAATGGTGTTTGGGCTGTAAAGTGTTATCCTTTCCACCTAGTCACCATTTGATACATATCGACTACTCGTGGGACGAAGACGTTCCTTACTAAATTTGGGGTCAAAAGTCAAGCGCACTGGATATCAAAGTAGCAATATGGTTTCCAGTATTGAGAGCACCTAAAAGTCACTATATATACATATGGACAACTCCATGGGGACGATGATGTTCCTTACTTGAATTTGGGGTCAAAAGTTCAAGTACACTGGAGATCAAAGTCAAATGGTTTCCGGGGTCTAGAGCCATTTCTACCTTAGAGTCACCATATCTACGTATGGACTACCCATGGGATGAAGATGTTCCATATAGAATTTGAGGCCAAAAAGTCAAAGTCCAAGCACACTGGACATTATAATAGCAATATGATTTCCATCTCAAATTCATCTTTTGAAAGATTATAACACGTGAACAACATATTCCATATTATCCAGGCTTAAATGCAAAATATCAGACGTCCTATATGGGCAGTGATACTCAGGTGACCGTTAAGGCCTGTGGGCCTCTTGTTTTTCATTACAATTGTTTGTTGTCACTTTAAACAGACCACATTAAGATATTCTACATTTAAAAGACGAACAGGAATGACATCAAATAGATTTTTGTTTCTGTTGTATTTGTCTCGCGTAGTCGTTAAAACGCCCGGGGCGATTCACATTTTCACCTTAAAAATCGATGTGTTCTGGGGCCTACATCCGTAAAATCGACGGAAAAGGCCGAGCGATATTCCGATTGGTCTCAGATAAAAATTATTGTTATTTGTTTTGATATCCATGAATTTCTGCATGGAATGTCCAAAAACGTTTGAACTCCTTGATACAGTGAACTATACCAAGAAGAAGGATATGTCAGCTTAACAGTGGAGACATTTTTCTCAGAATCCTCATTAGTACATGTCATGCGCATGTGTGACGAAACAAAGATTCTAGATCTTCTTATAGAACGACTGTTTTGGCACATAGATGAGAATGCTAATACAATTATAAATCATCAGCATGATATGATATTTCTGAGATTTTTAAATCATACAGAAAAAACAAATTACTCTCCTTATCATATGAAAACTCAAATTACCCTTCAGAAGAGTTAGGATTTTTTTTTTTAGAAACTTTCATTTGCTCCTCAATGATTTGAACAGCAGACAATATCAATAGTAGTATTTTATTATTTTTGGTTGTCCAATTGTGCAAAAGTTAGCTACATTTGTCCGACATATCGTTCTCATTAGCTCTATATAGAATCTTTTTGCCGTATCTAGTAATTAGCGAAGTAAACAATGTGTTAAACGTAATCATAGTCCCCCCAAAACATATATATATATAAAGTCGAGTTGTAATGGCAAGCACGGACCTCTGACAAAGCTGAGGGCAGGATCATGTGCCATGGAGGAGTAGGCATCCTCTGCGACCGGTCACACCCGCGTTCCGAGCCCTTATACAAAGTAAACGGGATTACCTGTTTGTCAAAATCTAGTACGAAAATGACAGTCTAACCAAGAGAAATGAAACAAATCAGTCAACATATGACTTAGTGATAATTTGTATTACAAACAGGTCATTATAGCGAACGTAGAATTGCGAATGTGACTTTAAACGGGATTTTGTTATAGACCCAGGAGGCGGATTCAGGAATTCTGGTTAGGGGGGGCGTGGATTTTTTTTCAAAGGCGGCCGCGGGTTTCTGGTAGGGACAGTGCATTAAGGGCCCCATGGGTGCCAGGCAAGGCCCTGGTGGGGGTCCCAGGGGGCGAAAGCCCCCTTAAGCTCCTGAATTTTAGTGATATAAAGGAGTAATATTTAACCATATAATTAGCCCTCGTAGGTGAAGTACACCCTCTCCAGGGCCGTACCAGGCATTTCCATATTGGGGGTGGGTGGGAGGATGCAACAAGACTAAGGTATAGGATTTAAAGGCTGCTAGTCAGGTCCACAGCTGGTCCAGGAAATAACCCTGGTAGGGGTCCAGGGGGCGAAGTCCCGGAAGCTAAGAAATGTTAGCATTTTCAATTGCGTCTGGGGGTGTTTTAAGCCCCTAGAGGATCAAGGATGGGCCCTGGTAGGGGTTCGAGGGGGCAAAGCCCCGGAAGCTGAGAAATTTTAGCATTTTCATTGCGTCTGGGGGTGTGTTTTAGGCCCCTAGAGGATTCAGAATGGGCTCTGGTAGGGGGTCCAGGGGCGAAGCTCCAAGAAGTTAAAATGGGTGGGTGCACGGGCACCCAGTTGCACCCCACTTGGTTACAGCCTTGCTTTCTTACAAGCTAATGACAGGCAGGTAAATTATTGACCGAGAATATTTTGCACATTAAATGTGTATATATCCCGAGTACCCTAATCTTTGAAAATTTTAGGGGGCGTGCGTCCCCCACGCCCCCACTAAATCCGCCAGTGTATCGTGCGCGCTGCGCTGTCTCTCTCTCTCTCTCTCTTTATCCCTCCATTCATTATCCCCTCTCTCTCTCTCTCTTCTCTCTCTCTCTCTCCTCTCTCTCTCTCTCTCTCTCTCTCTCTCTCTCTCTCTCTCTCTCTCTCTCTCTCTCTCTCTCCTCTCTCTCTCTTTTTTCTTTTTTTTTTAGGGGGGGGGGGGGGCGGTAGCCCGGTACGCCTTTCCTTGAATCCGCGCATGTAACCCATCAACATCAACTATCAAAACTTAACTAACACTCCCGCAAAGGGAGTATGATTGCACTCCTCAAATGATGTAACATTATAAACTAATTTTATTATCGGTATGTCCATCCACATCCCCCCAAACAGATAAAATCATAACAATAACATATTACGGTACTTTTATATTTCTGTAAAATCGGAAAGTATCATAATTTATCGAAATTGGACACTTACAGAAATTTCCGGTAGAAATTTCTATAGACCATCCGATTTTCTTAAAATGTGTATTTAAGCGATTAATCTTTACTATCACACCGTAATCTTTAAGTTTGCAGAAAGCGTAATATACAAACGATGACTCACGTAAGCCAAGGAATAAAAGACCATTGATAAAATCCGACATCGTCAATCAAAATCAAGGGGCGTGGTCTTTCCATATATGGAATTGGGGTGCATGTGATTATCAGATTTATTTCTTGTATACCAGCATTGTTTTAACGACGGAAGTTGTTCCATTGTAATGATATGTTTGCCAATCACCAGGGCCGGACGATTTACTTTTACTGTTATTTAGAAACAAGATTTTGCATAGATTAACGTAGGTCACTATGGCATTCTTAACGTCACACTTCCGTCAAGTTGTTCTGGAATGATAGAGGAAACTGATGACATTTTGGACCAAAGTTCTACTTTAAATTTAAATTCTTCAAAAAATGGTATTCCAAAGGAACCGCCTTTATTACATACACAGACATGCGCGTATTCTTTCATCTTCATGTTTTGGTGAAGCTTCTACGTAATAATTACTGTTTTGAAGTTTTCCCTGTCCAGGCGTCTTGAGAGTATCAATCTTTCTTTCTTTTTCAAAAAAAAAAAAAAAAAAAAAAATCACACATTTTAACTGTTGGAGAGCATTAGTATTGGATAAAAATATGTATGTTATTTTTTAATCAAATGAAAAAGAAGTAAGAAAAACCCCTAAAATTTGTAATCATATGTAGTTTCTTACTAACATTTTATGATAACGCAACCATCTTACCATGTTTTAAAAAGGTACTATTTTGAAAAACTCTTTTTTCATCTAATAATTACCCAAATTGATACATCAAAAGGATTTTGTTTGAACTAACGAGATCAAGTCGTGAAAAAATGCATTTCCTCCCACTATTGTGACTTAAAATAATGCCAAGATATTTGCTTATTAATTTTTGACACGAGCTTGAGCAAATTAATAAATTCTGCTTAGCTCAGCTACACAGGATCTGCTTTTAAAAAATCATTTTTACCCGAGAAATGTGTTTTTCGTCCAACGTTCACAGTCAAATAAAAGCTTTAAGATCGAACGTCTTTTGAAATCATAAATAAGAGTCAGGTGTAAAGTTTTTCTCAATCAAATCACCTTTTGAAATTTCCAGAGATAACACCGTTATATAATTAACTGTCGCCCACTAGTTTCCATACCCACCGACTTAGTATGTGGTGCTTTCAACGACTGCATGGAAGATGCATTGCAAAGGGTAAATGATGTTACAAGTAATATATCCATAACCTTCATATTTTTTTGTCTGTTTGCTTGTTTTTCTTTGGGGAGTTGGGTTGGTTTGGGCTTTTTTTTTTATCTTTCTTTTTTTTTTCTTTTTTTTTTTTCTTTTTTTTTTTGTGTTTTGTTATTTTTGTATTTTTTTTTGGTTACTTTTTTTTTTTTTTTGTTGTTTTTTTTTATGGGGGTTGTTTGTTTGTTTTTGTTTTTTGTTTTAGAGTTTTCCATAGCTAGAACAGCAGAAAAGTTTACAATGGTGTAGCAATATAAAGAGGGTATTTCTAAAAAAACAGTGTAAAAATAAATTTAAAAGCCCCATCTCCAATTGTAGTATTACATGTAGCTTATATATCATAAGAGTGAAATATTCATATTACATTGATTTATATGTCTTCAAATGACATCATAGGACGGAAGAAAACATAATTCCACAAAACATATTTGCTCAAATTAATAAAATTAACACCTAAGCAAAAGTTACAAGATCGAGCTTTTCTTATAAACAACATAAACAAATGTTATACATGAAACCCACACGAAGCGGCACAAAGCGGGTCATTTATAGATGAGTGTGTTTAAGAGTGAGGGATGTAACGTGTACGAAAAATATGATACGGAAACGATTGTCAATAAAATCATCAAAGACTTGGAAATAGATTGGTTTCAATTTGATATTTGACAGATCAGTTTGAAATTTCCTTTAATAGAAGACTATAAAAAGTAATTTTAGTTTTTTACAAGACCTAAAAAATCTTGTCACGCTGAAGAAGCATTTTTTGGCAAATCGTATAACCAATTAGAAGGCATCTCCATATTTACTGCATTCCAGAATTAAAAGAAACAGCATGTTCATTTTTGCATTGAGAACTTTATACTGTAGCATATTTGTCTTCGGAAAACAAATTGAATCTTATCATCTTAAGCTCAAAATTTGTAGTAAATTCATATAAATAATGTTTGATTGTTACAATTGTTTTCCTTTTTTAGCTTAAATTCATCAAATTAAATTGAAGATGAGATTTCTGATAGCAAGAAAGGTGGACAAGCAAAACAATATGGGCGAACCGTCTGAAGGACGTGAGAAGCAGACGGCTTCTCTGCCACTTAGAAGAGGGCGCGTGTCGGCCTCGCGATACGCTCATCAAAATGGCGATTAAACTGCCATCAACAATTTCATTTGAGGAAACAGATATTTCTCATGATTGAATCCCATGATCGAGTTCAATGGAATTTATACAACTGCAATTGAGATGCAAATCCATAGCGAAACGGTAAAAACAAAGCAGAAATGTAAATATGAGCATGCGTCAATGGGAACTCGTCTACATTTTAGCTTGTGAGCAATAAAAATTATATCACTCTGTCAACACGGGGACTGAGGGAGGGCCTCGCTCGTGGAATTCGGTTGCTTAGAGATTGTAGTAACAATTTGAATACGATACACTACTTATACTCCCACCACGCCCGGCTGCTCTGATTAAAGTTATTGTCTCTCAGAAGTGTGTCACGGACTGGAGAACTAGCATAGCAGTGATAATGTGTTTTTTATATTCTGACGTAAGAGCTTAAAAGGTCTTTAATCTTAAAGCAACACCAATTCGTTTCAGACAGCACGTCCTAATAGTGTTGGAAACTGGAGAAGGGTTGAAAATTTGTGTCGTTTTTATGACATGTTTGCTAATTGCACATTTGGCAGTTTGCTGATCACTTGACCTAAATTAAGGATAATTCGTATGTGTCCATGTCATTTTAATCCATTTGAAGATGCCAGACATTTTTATTTAGCATATATCTCAAATTTATCGTAACTTAAAAACTTACCACCTTCAAACTACAACAAATGGAAGAGAAAACAAAACAAGATATTGTGGTCCTAATCGTAGCTTAGTATGGTTACTTTATCCTAACAACATGTAGCCTTGGTGTGTGTAGAGGCTTTGATTTTGGCCTTGACCTTTTCAAGTCTCTTGTATGGCTTAACAGTTTTGACCAAAGTTGAAGTTACGGTAAGGCAATGACAGGCATAAAAAAATAATTCACCATCAATCTACCATCTCTAGGGCATGGACTTGAAGTTAGCTCTTGAAGTTATAAACAAATTCACGTCTTGTATAATTATGACGTAAGGATATTTGGCGCGAAAATTAACTGTGACAATGAGCTTCCACCAAGAACGAGCATGATGGAATCTTGTTAGGTAGATTTCAGCAATGAGGAAATTGACAGAATACTCTATTTCATTTCCGTTGGTCATCGATTTTGAAAGCAGGATATAGACATATCCTGATGATTTGTGTTATAAAACATCACATGTTGAATTATCACATGTATTACTTTTGGAATTTCTTAATGTCGTCTGCCGATACCGAGGTTAACTTTCACATCTGCTGCTATTGTAATGTATGAACGCAGGTGCTCTGTGTTTGAAATTCAACGTTCAACATATATCATAACGGAATCATCTTTCAAAGCTAAGAATTTCATCGTAAATATTGCTTGCATAAGCAGTTGTGTAGAAAGTCGGACACTTTTGGCATTTTTCTTTTCACAGCCCACAGACCTGACCCGAATATTTCGTTAAGTAAACGATTATTTCGTGGTTAAATTAATTATCTACACCTGAGTGTTACCCGAATGTTTCACCTTTATGACTCGTATCCTTACAGGTGAACTTAAGAGAAAGATTTCTAATATCGGAATTCTTTGCATTGTTTTCATACTTTCACAACCCATGAATATGCATATGTCTAAGATTTCCTATGAGTCGTCGATTTAATCTTCCTTAGCTTTTAATCGCTAATGCATATTTGTATTAAGTCCGTGTAAAAATGTCTTATATAGACATTATGCATAGGCGAAAGTGTTATGCAAAGAGTGATCAAACGTTTAAAGTATCTTTCTAGATCATGGGTAGGCATCTTAATAAAGAAATCACAACAGTTCATTCATTTTATACATACCGTGGTAGTAAGCCGTTTAGAGTCTGGAAATTAAACGTTTACCTTTCTGGGTATGGTGGTCGGGACACAATTTCCTATACATTCCTCCAAGTCATAAAATAAATATTTATAAGATTGAGACCATAAAGAAAACGTCACCGTGTGTTAATATCTCACTTAATACTTTAAAAATCGGTATCAAATGAAACATTTTCTGATTGAGTGAATTTTATTTGATTTTTAGCTATAGTCGTTGTTAAAACTATTTATACGCGTGTTTAGATAATGATGTAAATTGGTTCGTATTTTGAATAGGTTACAAAAACAAATTTGTATTTAGTTTCCGTGTACTAACATTGTTGTGTCTGTATTATGGAGCGTCTGAAATACATTATCTTTTTAGCCAGAATTTGGCCGTGCCATATCAGACTACCTTGGGTTTTTCATCTAGACAGAATTCAAATAATGCAAAATGTAATTTTTACTGGATGTCTGTAAAATTAAGATAGAAAAACATTTTTAAAAACCCACACCTTATCAAACGGGGTATAGGAATAAGTAGATATAAACTTATTCTACGGTTCTATGCTGTAGCTGTTCATACCGGAGGAGCATGCTAAATACTCCAAAAGTGAAAATGTTCACACACTTGTAAAATGTTCAAACAGTCAACATTTCTGTCTCGGTTTGGTCAAATTTCAGAATTTTGTGAATTGATGAAAAATAAAATACATATATATATATATATAAGAAATATTGTGTATTTGCTCTACCGTTAAATTATGGAATATTTTTTTTTTTATAGTTTTAAACTGGTTTAGATTTAAGAAAGATCGAGAACAAACTGTCGAAAGCCAGTGCCAGTACACGTGTACATTTACAATGACCCTGTTCGCACAGGTCCATCGTGTTACAAGGTCATTGTTACGGTAAATAGTTACCTTTAGATATAAAAAAAATATCATATCACCAATAATTCTACGTAGTATCAATGAAATAAGTAATAATAATTTTAAAAAATGAATTGAAAGTTACGTAATTGCGAATTTATAGTACATATGTACGTCAGCGTGATTAATTTTGAAGAGAGGCATTGCTTACATTGTTAACAATTACCAAAGTCGCCAGATTTAAAAATTCCATTTAGCATTTACAGAGTGCTAAAAGGTAGAAAATGAATATTGTGTATAGATACACAACTGTTTGTATCCTGGACTAATGATTGGTATTGTATTAAGATTAACCGAACAGAGTATTAGGACGTAAAAGCAATGTATCGCCTGACCATAGGGTTGTTATGGTGGCATCCAGCACCTGTGTGGAAAATCTTGTTTTGTTGATCCTTTCCACTACTAGACTAAAATTGTAAACTGTAATGGTCAGGCTTAAACATTACTCACTGATTATCGTGGGAAATTGTCCGGTAATTAGATAGAGGTAACGCGGGACTTAACACCGGTCCTTAACACTATATACGCAGTAGCAAAAAAATACGCTTAAAAACCGCAAAGACCCCAAATGCGAACACCAGAAATTTTAAGCCTTTGAAATAGACACGATAAACATTTATGATTCACTGAAATTTAGTATACAGTGGCCAGGTTTCCCAAAGTTCATGGAAGAACGTCATCATAAAAAAAAAAGACCAAAGATACCTTAAATCTTTTAATTTTCTATTGTGTGGGCAGAAATTTATAGTTTTTTGAAAGCGGTTAACCATTCAAATGAACAGAAGTTGAACTGCCCGTTCCGCAAAGACAGAGGGGGAGAATTAAGCGAGCGATCGGATTATCTAACTTTATAAGCTTATCCTTATTGGTGGATTAACTGTTTTTAGCTGTCATTCTCTTCATTAATCTGATTTGTGTATTGATCATTTTTAATGCGGAAAAAATTCAGCTTTCATCGTGAGAAATTGACTCCTTTTAATAGCCCGACAGACACCCGTTAAGACCATGCTCTCAACGGTCATATTTGGCAAACGTTGATGCCACATATTTCGCATACCCAACGCGTTATGCACTTTAAAAATAGTATTGGTAATCAACGAGTTTCGATTTTCTTTTCTCATTTAAATCTAAACCGATATATACATGTACAGACAGTGTCTGAAATAGAAACAGTGGGACCTTAGAAATTAAATTCAATGTGTGTCTATGCATTCTCTCGCTTTATGTCTCTCTAAATTAGCAAATACCCATTCTTTCATATAATTTGTAAATAGGAATTATAAAGCATTTTTCTGTAATTTTTCAAAGTTTTGTTTTTCATATTTGAAAAGAATATTTATTGACCATGCATTCAATTAACGACCAAAGATTTTTTTTTATATGAACCGATTTTTTTTAAACTCCCAGTTAAAGAAATACATTGTATACCGTATTCTCACTGCTAATTTCCTAGGTCAATTTGGAGAGAGAGAAAAAGAAACAAAATATGGACGATATTAAACAAAATAATCCATATAATCATTGGTTTGCGATTATGAAATGCAGGTATGTTTTTAAAAAAACATACAAACGTACATGTATACATGTGTCTTTAAAAGCGCCATTTTGTATGCTTGAGTACTAGTACCCAAGGAGGAATAGAATATTTTTCATATATTGCATGTTTGAGTATACATTTTTCATATTGTATGCTTAATCATCTATAGAGGAAAATGATATTATTATACCCCCCACAAACGAAGTTGGGGGGGGGGGGGTATTGGAATCAGCATGTTTGTCTGTAGACATGATTTGTCCGGGCATAACGAATCTCGTTTAAAATCATCATTTCGCAAATTCTACGGTCGCTATAATGACCTTGTTTGCGATTACAAATTATCACTAAGTTATATGTTGTCTGATTTGTTTCATACCCTTTGTTAGACTGTCATTTTCATACTACCGGGTAGATTTGACGACGGGTAACCCCGTTTACTTTGTTTCGACTGCGGGCTCACGGCGGGTGTGACCGGTCAGCAGAGGATGCTTACTCCTCCATGGCACCTGATCCTGCCTTCGCTTTTGTCGGAGGTCCGTGTTGCCCTACAATCGATTTTGTATGTGTGTTGGTTGTTTTTTTACTATGATTACGTTTGATACTTTGTTACTTCGCCATTCTATATTTCTAAGAACCAGTGCACGGGTTTTTCTGAAAATTTATATACATATTACTCACCATATGAAGATGTGCACCTGGTATTTTCATTTTGAAAGGGCAATTTTTCTTCGATTTACAGGTTTTTTTCTATATATGGACTTAGATATTTTTTCCGGGTATGTTCTAAGAAACCTCTGAATATTTGTACATTCATTAATCACTATATAAAGATGTGCACCTGGTATTTTCATATTGATTGGACAATTTTTCTCCAATTTATAGGTTTTTTGTCCACTTATGGACTTAGTCATATTTCCAATTACCGGTAAAAAGTATTTCTTAAAAATTCATGAAGAGATTTGATATAAATACTGTAAATGCATTGTTTTTTGACTGAGCTTATGCAATTTTGAATTAGAAAATAGGGGGGTGTCTCTTTTGAGTGTGCTTCAACAACAATAAAACATGCATTTTCAAGTGAAAATAACTTTTATGTACCTTACTTTTATTGAATGTACATACATGCATACGTATATCAATAAGTATTCCATTTTCTGTCGTTAGAGGAGTGGGGGTGGGGGATCAAAACGAGAAATGCTGATAAACAATGAAATACTTTGAAAATTCTTATAATTTATTGGTATATATGATGTTTGTATTGAGCATCACCAGTAATGTTTTAGTATTTGATTGATTTTTTAAAGGAAGATTTTCAATAAAAAAAAATAATTATATTACACTATTATACTAGATGACCAATAGACAACTTCATTCTGGTTTAATCTGAGGAAGTCTGGGGTTTGTTCCATGATATATTGTGTGCCCCGCGGAGGGTATTAGTCCCGAAAGGACAGTTCTAGTTTATATTTCATGCTTAATTATCTAAAGAGGAAGATGATTATTTTTAATTTATTGTATGCTTAAACATTATTAGTAGTAGTATTGTATGCTTCAGTATCAAAGGAGGAAGGCGATGTTTGTTTATTAAATGTTGTATTAAAGCTGCCATTTAGGACAAGGTATTTGTCTGCGCAATATACTGTTTTTAAAAAAAATTAATCATGAAACGGCGTGTGTGACCGGTTGACGGGGGATGCTTATTCCCTCTACGTACCAAATCATTTCAAACGGTTCGTGTTTGACCTACTTTTCTATGTGTGAGTTATGATCGTGTTTGACCTACTTTTCTATATATGAGTTATGATCGTGTTTAACCTACTTTTTTCTATATGTGAGTTATGATCGTGTTTGACCTACTTTTCTATACGTGAGTTATGATATTGATCACTGTTTAATGTCTTCACCTTTTAATGTGTTTTACGCATCATCGCATTGTATCATAATCCTTTTTAACAGGTTTTGTAATAATAAAAACTGGATATTCATATTTGTTTGATGTTTTCTTTTTCATTCATACGGAGATGAGACCTTATTTCGCTCTTTCGTGTATAGGGCGAAGGTTCAAGAGAGCGAAATTGCAAGCACAACGAAGCAAAATTGCGAAGTTGCGTGGGAAGGAAAGAAAGCACATCTGCGACGAAATAAAACTTATACCGCTCCTTCGTCTTTGAAAATTCGCGACTGGAAGTTGTTAGTTCACAAGCATGAAACCAGAAAAATAAAATGAAGTCTGTTTTTCTATTCCAATGGGATGACCTTTACATGAGCTTGCCACGAACAGTGCATACATTTAAAGTACATTTACAAGACCAGCAAATCTCAACTTTTCGTCACAATATCTTTTTTGCTGAGATCCTAATGTTTTGAAATAAATTCACCGGTGCCAGTCACAACATGTACAGGGTGAATTGCATTATCATATACATACATGTATAATTATATGGCGAATATACATTGATTTAGGCATGAACAAATTCTCTTCCTGCAAACAAATTCGTAATTTATTTCAAAACTGCTTTATAGGTACATGTTGCATTAATCTTATTTCAGTATTAGAGTTGTCCACGTACGGTAGAACTCATATATCTTGGATGCAAGAAAGTGCTCGAGGTCTGAGGAGTTGCAGCGGCAAAAGAGCGAAGTTGGTAAATCAGGTATTCGAACATTTGTCCCATCAATTTGGCAACTTTCGCTCCCTCTTCCTTGTAGCTTCGCTTTTTTCAATCATTTGCCTATAAAGGCGGGGAACAGCAAAGGAGCAAGCTAAACTGGCTAATCGGGGCACTACTCGGAGCACCATATATCGACTGAAGTCGCTCATTGCACCATATCTTATCACGTAGAAACTCGATTTAAGTCGCTCATTGCAGTGAGAAAGTTACCCAAGTCAAATGCCCTTCATAAACTTTTTAGTCACAGCCATTGTTTTTCCATTTAGCAATGTTGTTGTAATTAAGACAAAAATAATTAAAGACACTTGAACAGTATGTCCCCCAAACCTTCTTTTATCATTTTTTTAATTGTTTTTTTTTTTTTTTTAGTGCTATGTCTTTATTTTTTTGTGTTTTTATTATGATTTTTTTTTTTTTGGTTTTGTTTTTGTTTATTCATTTATTTATTTATTTTTTATTTATTTTTCAATTATAAATTTTTTGGTTGTTTGTTTGTTTTTTGTTTTTTTTTTTGTTTTTTTTTTTTGCTTTTTTTTTTTGTTTTTTGTTTTTGGTTTTGTTTTGTTTTTAGTTTTGCTTGTTTTTCTTTTGGAAGTCAGTTTGCTTGACGAGGGAGAAGCAGATAGGTGAGGATCATTGCACTAGAGGAAATTGTACATAGAGTTAAATGTTTTGAAATCTGACATAAAATGCCAAAGAATAACGGTTTTATAATTTCAAGTATTTTAATCGCACGGTTCTTGGAAAAACGAATAACAATGGTTATCGATAAAAACACATGGAATTTGTCATCGCCAAACATTTTTGTCGTCTGAGAGCTTATAAATTATTGTACCATTTTGGATAATACATACATTATTTAACTGCCATTAAAGCTTGCAAACATATATTGTCGATGTTTTTTGCGCGTGTGGAAACAGAAATAAAACCCAGTGCCTGGCAAATCCCTGATAGCGATTGTCCTTCGGCATGGATAGACATGATATGGGGTTAAAATCATTTCCGCATAGCGGTATTTACACATAATTAGGAACCAAGACAGAGCCAAATTCCCACAGCAAAAGCATAGCTTTCCTTTGTCATCAACACATAATGTTTAATTCTGGAAAAAATTGTAAAACAGGCTGGGGTTAGATAGTGTCATACTTTGTATTTTTAATTTTCATGTTTAATATCGAACATGCAGAAAGAAAAGTGAAAGATCAAAAGCATATCGGAGATGGGTTTTTGTGTACTCTATTTTTTACACGAGTTATGCAAGACGTTTGTTTAAAAAAAAATACGGAGAGAGACTGAAATTAAATTGTGTTATTTAGGGAACGTTCGAAGACTTGGTCAGGCTTCGGGGGGTACCATTCCTCTGACAAAAGTCTTGGAATTCTTCTGAGAATTAATATCAGTAATAGAATTAGCATTCAAGAAAATATATAATTACGGGCCCCTGGACATCAGAAAAGAATGGCGAGGCAAAGTGCTATATGGTATTAGAGTATCGCTGTCTAAGCGAAATTTAAAAAAAATGTCAGAAAAGCTTACGATAATAAACTAAATGTTAACTTTCCCATGTCTATACTAATACCAAAATCTCCTCGGAGTTGACTTTAATCTTGTTTTTTCCTTTCTTGTTATAGAGCTACACTATATGACTTCTGGTCATGATTACGAACATTCCGTTTGGTTCACTATTCATGTTACCCATTCATTAAAAAAAAAAGTTTTAGTCGGTAATCCAACATATTCTGACTGTGAGCTTCTTTGCAATTCTGTCCTCCATTTACTTTGCAAAGGAGCGCCACCTACAGAAAATCAAATGAAACTTTTGATCTGTTTCTGTGTAAGTAGCATTTTGCGTTTGTGGACCAAGACTGTTAGATTAGTATACGACTTAATTGTATAGACAAATTTTACTGGGATTGCGACACCCCCCCCCCCTAAAAAATCACCCCGTCCTGGACCTGCCACTAAAATGGGTTGTAAAATAGTTCATGAAATTGAATTACCTTGGGCTAAATTCAAGAATGTTTAAATCTTCCAGACAAAAAAAAAATATAAATAAAATATAAAAAAAAAATTAGAATTATTCTAAAACAAAAATGTATGCAATATTTACTACTTCGATTATCATGTCAAAAAATTGTCCCTACCTACCAAATCCCCCCCAAAAAAGACAACAAACTGATGATTTTTATCTTTCAAAAGCTGGTCTTGCGGTTTATGGATAGAATCAAAGTCTACTGTGTGACCTTCAAAACCTTTGGAAAGGAAAGCATCGCTAATGTAAGGGACCAGGGAATTATAGTTACGTCTGCTTGCTGTGTGTTTAAATTCAATTGCACCATCACACTTATATTGCCTGCATCATTTTTGAAGGAGAAGTGTGAAGATGGGTGCTCTAATTCCATTGAACCATGCTTATCCTTATTTGATATGTGGGGAAAAAGTTTTAGAGATTTTGTAGTAAGATCTAAGAGCAATACATACCAATATTACTGCCACAAATTTCGATGTTACATTTCATTATTGATGCATAAAATCTAAAAAACATTTTCAATGGAAACATACTTTAGATGGCATATTTCCTCTTTATAATCAAAGATGTAAATGCTTCGAGTCGTTTTGATTATCCACTTAAAAACATGTGTAAAAACTGAAAATGGCATGCTTTTTGCATATCATTAAATTGAGGTTTTCAGTGTTCAAAGTGAGAAAAAGTCTAAGGAATATCGGATGAAGCAACGAAATGACATTCTCTAACCCGCATTCACAGTCTCATTCAGATAAATAGACCTTCGCGGATGAATTTACCGTCAATCACAAGGTCGCGTGATCGTCTGCTCCTCAGGTCCTATTTTCAAACAATGAAGAATACATACCACTACAAAGGGGATATAAATCATAATCGGTATGTTGGTCCAAGTCTCCTGCCTCGATGCCCCCCATGTACTCCCGAAAACGAGATTAAAGAAAAACAAGCGATGTAATTAGATATACGAGTCCGACTTTTGTCACGGGTTATGGTGTCTACAATAGCTTTCACTGGGAGGGCCTCTTGATGCGGTTTTCGCTGCCGAGTAGGTACAAGAATTTTTACACCTTGCTGCTATTCGAACAATTTCAAATGCCTCTTGTAATTTGATCAAAGACAGGTAGACTAGAGAGGTTCAGGTAGACAGGAGTTTAGGTTACCGAAGAAGCCCCTTACATCCCTGAGATTGTTATACATGTATATGACATACCCGGTCCTCTTTAGCATCTAATTCTAAATTGTATTCAATCTTATTTGCCAACAGTTTAATTGGCCATTTACATCTATTTTTTATGTAAATGAATTAGTTCGATGGATGGAACTCGCGTATAATGTGAAATGAAGTAAAATGTAACCACCACCCCTATACTTGGTCTCTGTGAGGTTTCCCTTACTTTACCGCTTACATTGACCCCACACTGCTGGCCAATACTCCCAGAGTGGAGATTTATACTAATGGCTAATTTGGACGTCTGGACCTGATTAAAATTCAGGCAGGCTAATGTTTAAAATGGCCGGGCTGGCGATCTCTTGTCCTTTGATACACTGTGCGGCATCCGTTTAATGTCCGCCATTAAATTGGGTCTTTGTCACCGATTCTTATCAATTCTGATTTAAGACATGGGATATTTCGTGGATTATCTGAAATTTTTTTGTGATGGAATCTTATATCTACATAAATAAAGTGGTCTGTCTTAGGAGAGTTGATGGTAGATGTGTTATATATGGCCATCAGTGACAGCATTATGAATTATTGGGGTCATTCCTCGGCGGATAGCATTGTTCAAAGACCCCCGTATGCAATGTAGGTCAAACCCAGGGTGTCCTGGGATGTATTTTCCAAGTTTCGATTTTGAAAAAAAAATACATTATTAAAATTGCTCTTTCTGCAACATATTCTTATGAATTACATGCAATAGTTTTCTTTACATGTATACATTGCATCCATTTCTTTCTTCTGTACATAAAACAGAGGGGGTAAAACACACCAGCAATGCAAAATCAGGATCACAAGGGATGTGATGGTCCGCGAAAAGATGAAAATTATAACAAAAAGAGTAATTACAATAAATTAGCTAATATATTGCAGATCATATTTGGTTACTCATTTAACATCACCTGCATGTTCTTTTTAACGCAGTGAAATGTGTTTCCTTTCACCACTAAACCTAGTTATCTTGTATATCAAACACCTTTGATGATAATATTTGATTTCAGAAGTTTTTGTTCTGTGATAAAAACGTGAAGAAGGTTACTCTAAGTAATATTTAACATGAATGGACTTTCTATAGTTTATCACTAGTTTCATGACGTGTGGACGTTTATCATTGTTAATACCAAGGGATGGGACGTTTTGATCCTTGATAAATGCCATTATATTATGTGATTTACGCAACCCTCTAAACACGTGTCTTTGTGGTTAAGAGTAGCGACAGGTATTCTAAAACTACCCATATGTAACAAAGGTGATCAAAACCTTGTTTTCTTATACATTGGAAGATTTATTCAAAATATATGGTTTTTCTATAGGTAATACTATCATCCGTGCTGGTATAGTAAACGTTCAGGGAGCGAAAATCGGATTATGGTTTGTATAAATTAAAAATTGTCGTCCCGTCGGGCTCAGCATCTGTTTTAGGAGAGTCTTTTAGAGACCGTAATACAAAACATCAAAGAGACCGCGGGTCTACAGACCGATACCTATTATAGTTTCAAAAGAAACATGTCTTAAAGGAGTAATTACGCCCCTTTTTTCTTTAAATCAAACTTACAAAATCGTTCTCGTCCTAAACGAAAATGAAGGTTGCAGGAAAAAGATCAATCCTTTTTAAAAGAAAATTTAACTATTTATATTTTTTATAAAATACCCACGGCAGCTTCTAATTATTAATGAACATAGACGAAACGAAAGTTCCGGAAAACGAGAGGAAAATTGAAATTCAGAGAATTCTCAAAATTTAACCCCGACTTTTTAATGAATTTTCTTCATTCTATATTGAAAAAGATCAATTGTTTTGAAGAAAAAACTATTTATATTTTCTACACCTTCCCATTATCAATTAACATAGTCAAAACGGAAGTTACGGACAATGAGAGAAAAATTGAAATTCAGAGAATTCTCAAAATTAACCCTCACTTTTTAGGAATTGTCTTCAATCTATATTGAAAACAAATCTATCTTTTTGAGAGAAAAAATATCTATCTATATATTTTTATAAAAGACCTTCTCATTATCAATGAACATACACAAAACTAAAGTTCCGGAGAAAGAGAGAAAAATTGAAATTCAGGGAATTCTCAAAATTAACCCCAACTTTTTATAGATTTTCTTCAATTTATGTTGAAAAAAAAGTCAATCTTTTTGAAAAAAAAAATATCTACTTATATTTTTATCAATGATCATAGACAAAACTAAAGTTACAGAGAATGAGAGAAAAATTGAAATTCAGGGCATTTTCAACCCCCTGACATTTTATGAATTTTCTTCAATCTATATAGGAACTATATAGGGGAAAATCTATTTTGACACCGCTGAATCAAAAGGGCTCTTTTGTAAGATTCTGGTACCATACAAGGTGAGCTAATTAGCAGGTGTCTGTTCAGTATTCCATTTAACAGATGAATTATAAATTGGAAGCTATCTTAGATTAATGTTGTATGAACAAGCATGTGCGACGCAAGTTAGAATTAAAGTATGCAATTACAATTTCTTCGACAAAATTCTTCAAATATATCATTAGAGAGGGTCTCACACATGCACTTCCAGATCACTTCTTGCCTGCCCAATTTTTATCAAACAACACGAGCAAATTTATGACGATGGAAGCGGAGACACCTGATACCCCAAATTACAGCTATTCATAAATGTACTTCCATCGATACAAATTCTTTCTAACACCTTCCATCTTTGTCCCCTAATAAGTGGACCGCAAGCTTGCTAACAAGATTCATCCCAAGTATTTGGCTCTAGAGAGAAACCCTCGACAAGGTGTATGAAAGGAAGATATAATTACAATTTTACGATAGAAATTATTAACCATTTATTTTGTTAGTTATAATGCCGAACCACCTTTACGGGTAGCTGGGTCTTTTTTGAATTATGACTTCGTAAATAAGCTTGGTGGTTGGATTCCGTCGGACCTAATTAGTGTTTTCTTCCCTAGAACCTGTGATCAGACTCTTAATATTGTTAATAATTCATACCTAATACAGCGGGGACATGCTGTGAATCGGATGTGTCTATTCAAACCCCTTCTATGGCTTTTTGGATTATGTGCCATGTCCTTTCAGAAAGGGGATTTGGAAGCGTGTTGGGAGGCAATATGGTTGTTCAAATATAGCTGACAAATAAGAGTTATCAATTTTGCAAAGAAAAATGTCTATCTAATTAACTTTTTGAAACCGCATATTATGTTTGCATGTTGATATCGTTGGGTATTTCAAAAATTTAAATGTCTCTTTGATGGTTGTGGAAAAACCATTAAAAAGTAACAAAGATTTGTCAAAATCAATTAAGAAATTTATCCTATTTTCGAATTGGATAAATTTTACAGGATAATAAAGATTCTTTTAAATTTCAAAACGAAGACTATGTAACGTCATCAGAATTGACGAATAGATGCCGTCTTTTTATGATTAGTTTTGAAGTTTCAATCTTTAAAATCAAAACTCGTTTTGAAATGTTATAAAAATTGTTTATGACTTATTTTACATTACAAATATTCATACACTATAACCCAAACACCCATATACAGAACTACAGCACAGATACTCATATAATAATCATATACTATAACACAAATATGCATGTATCATAAAACATGTATATATTGTTCAACGTCCCTCTTGAGAATATTTCACTCATATGGAGACGTCACCATTGCCGGTGAATTGATTGATTGATTATTTACTGTTTTACGTCCTACTCGAGAATTTTTCTCTCATACAGAGACATCACCATTGCCAGTGAAGGGCTGCAAAATTTAGGCCTATGCTCGGCACTCAGGGCCTTTGAGCAGGGAGGGATTTTTTTCGTGCCACACCTGCTGTGACACGGGGCCTCGATTTTTTGTAGTCTCATCCAAAGGACCGCCCCATTTATTCGCCTCTTACGACACGCAAGGGGATGCTGGGGACCTATTCTAACCCGGACCCCCACGGGTAAAAATATACTCATATAGTAGAACAAAAATATATTGTGACACAATATATACTCGTGATTTATAACACATATGATCATATGTCATATAAACTATAACAAAAAAGCATGCACTGTAACACAATTGTTCTAATAGGCTAATTTACAGCGATAGTTTGCAAATGATATATACCTCGTACAATACAAAAAGGCGAAGTTAACATCGTGTTAAACGTAATCACAGTCCAAAAAAACACATATACAAATTCGAGTGTAGGGCAACACGGACCTCCGACTAAAGTGAAGGTAGGATCAGGTGCCAGGGAGGAGTAAGCATCCTCTGTTGACCGGTCACACCCGCCGTGAGGCCTTAGTCGAAATAAAGTAAACGGGATTACCCGTAGTCAAATCTAGTACTAAAATGACAGTCTAACAAAGGGTATGAAATAAATCAGTCAACATATGACTTGGTGATACAATGTAACGCCTATCGATTATATATGCCTACAAGGATTGATATATTGCACATCGTAAGAGTAAAGGCTTTTAATTTATATCAAAACAAAGAGATAAGATAGATTTAATGCCGGATCGCTGGCCAATCAAATGAAATGCAAGCATGCACATTTTCTTTTTTTTCATTGATTGGTTGGTAATAATCATCTTGGTCAATTTTGAATACCCGAATCGCTATACAGAATCAGGAAGAACAACTTATTACCGGATGTCAATGTCAGCTTCTGAATGTAAATCAACGTTAACTTTATTGGGTTGGATTCGATAAAACTAACAGGTAAATTCCTTACGTATACCAAAACGAAGAAGAAAAATAAGAAAGAAAAGAAACGAAAGAAGGAAAATGAGAGAAAAGTTTAATCTTCTTAGAAACTGTTGAATGTGTATGACAATCAACATCCTTTTCTTTGCAACTATATGGGCAATGAATTTGATTTTCGATCTTCGACTTATTACTTATTTTGAAAGAATTTAGAACTTTTCGTTTAAAAATCGTGTAAGATGTTCGGAAGTTATACCAAACAAAAATCTGTGATCATGAACGTGTTTTATGTCGTTTAACACCCGAGTTGATCTGCTACTTCCTGTATTGAAGAAAACAACACAAATTCATCATATGGTAACTCTTCCCCCCCGAGTACTTGCGAAACAAAGATGATCCCGCACGCATCAGACAAACAGCAGATTATTGTATGTATATGATTTAAGAGGTATCGTTGACTCAACCTCTCAAACACAAAATGAAATCACCTCAAAAATTCCTCTTTTACTACCGCCAATAAACAATCAATGAGTTTCATCAGTTCGTTCTTCGCATATTTCCGAGACAAGTCATTACCCGTGAAAATAGACCCAACAGACCGAAAAATGTCTCCCATTCAGTTACTCAATGCATTTTAAAAGTTATATCGATTCTGAGTTAAAACTTTATAAAACTGTCTATTGTTTCATTTTTTCGTCTCTGAACTACCGTACTGACTAGGAATATTATGAGTCAAGGTTACCCCCCGATATATTCACTTCCTACCCAAGCAATAGTCATAGGTAATAATGGTTTATGTTTTGGTGTGAATTTGTATTGAAATTGATACCATAAAGATATCATTCCCCGGATCTTACTCGATTATTGTGTAATTGCTTTGTATTGCTTCAGATGATTTATGAGGTGCATGTTGGGGTACCCACTTCCTTGTTTTTATGTCGTGATACACCACTTGCTTGATAAGTCGTAAACATTGCATATTCCATGTTCTAAAACAATGTATGTATGGCGATTTTGTTCCCGCTCTTCGGCATACGATTTTATTGGTCAAGTGTTGATACAGTGACTTTGGAGTTCAACAGTTACTGTCTTATTTTTGTAAAAATCTGTACTCGCAAATGGAATGAAGACATTTGTTTTGAATGTGGATGACTTCCTGATCTAGACGTAGTAAAGTTTGCCTTCACAGCTTTAACAATACCATCCAATAGTAAGTGGGTGGTTGGGTTCGAATCTTGCCGTGACGAGACCCAATCATTAAGGTCACTAACTGGACAATTGAAGTGTCGGGTACTTAGAGCATGTTGGTTGCAAGTGGTTTATTGTAAATTGACTTCGTTTGGACTGAATGCCTAATAAACCAATCCTTAAGTGTCCGCTTCATGTTCATTTTCCTTGACTGGCTTCTCCATTGATTTGCAGATCCTTTGTAGTTCTTGGTCCCCCGCGTGATGTTGCAAGATCAGGGTTATACAAACAGTTGTCATCAATTTTGGCAAAGCAAACTATCGTCGAAGTACGATAATAAAAATTGAGAATATATATAATGACAGATTATTTAATTAAAAGACAATTTGATGATCCAATGTGTAAAATTTTATATTTACCAAGGAGTATATTTTTGAGAGCTGTCTACAAGGTATGGAGGAAGAAAGTGAATTGGAATAGTTGGCCTTGACTTTATCGGTGTAGGAGGATGAGACAAAAATCACAAGGAATTTCCAAACAGCTAGTCGATAGTTTATGACGAATTTCAAATACAAATGTAGGTTTATCTTTTTCGGGGGAGTCCAATCTTACTACATCAGTCTATTGTGATTCAAAAGCGTCACAGAACATAGAAATGCATAAGTTATGTTTCACACCAGTGATGGTTACCTAAAGAATACAACACCTTCATTAGTATCATAATGAACTTATGAAATAGTCATAGCAATTTAATGGAAGTATTCTGTCTGCCTACGAGTTTCAGTCGTGTCATTGGCATTGTTTTAAATGTATGAAGCTATGCGGTCGATACACCCGATTTAACTTTTCTAAAATCAAGAGATGTAAATGATGCGTTTTCAAAAGCATTCTCGCCCGTGTTATCAAACTGGCACGTATCGTATTTATTGTATTTGATTTTCAGTTAAAGTTTGACGTCACTATGATGTGTCAATTTCACGTTATGAAGAATACATAGCTGCGCTGGTCATTCAAAAAACAAAAAACTGTCAAAAGGTTTTAATTAATTATTGATTGATTAGCAAATATTCCAAAAACAGAAAGCGGATGTCCTAAATTAGCTCCCTTGCCACGGAACCTGATTGGTCTATTTGGACACATCAAAAAATAGATAGGTGGTATTGTTCTGAATGGAAGGGAAGACTATCGAGTCAGTCACAAAAAGTCAACATTTTTGTTAACCCTGGATCAATTGTATTGATAGGTTGTAAATCGTTTCTCCGTTATCATAAAGGAGTACCTGTGGTATTGATTGAAGCTTCTCAAATAGACGTTAAACTGTTAATCCCTGCTTGTTCAATTATTTCCTGAAAATTATCACTGAAGACGCGAGGCTCTGCAAACCGAGAAACTGGCAGCAATCGAATTATTGTCGGTAACCCAGCAACATGACGGATTTCTGAGTAGTGTTGCCATGTGGAGTGACGTCATAATATGCCCCCAGGTCTCTGGAAACCCCCTAATGTTGCGATATATATTTTTTTTATTTTATTTTTTAAAATAGAGATTGTAAGGGTGGGACAATACTTCCTGACAAAACAAAAGGTGCAGTGAAAATCTAGAACGACGCGACAGATTGACTCTTTGCGAAATGATCTATGAAAAAAAATAATCTGTAGGTTGAAATGCCTTCGGATTTACACAATGCGAATTGATAATTAAGAAATTAATGGGATAAAAAGATAATGAATATTTTATCATTAGCGGATCAACAGTGAAATAATTCGTGATAAAACTTTAATCGAATTTTGTCCACCATACCGATTGATAATGAACTAGAAAAAGATAGATGAACTACACACAGTAAGATTTATTAGTTAGTAAACATACGGAAAACGCATCACTCCGGCTATTTCTGCTCAATACAATCAAGCCATGCCTTTTTACTCCCACTACCATTCTTCAGATCGATTCTAATTACAATGGTTTTAATTGATGTCCATTTCCATCCCTTTCCTAATTACGATTATATTCGTCGTTAAATGCGCAAGAAGAACATGCTATTCAAAAGACAAAATGTAATGGAAAGCAAAACATATGAAGCATATGGCTGCATAGAGGAAAATCTATATCTTTGAACTATATTTCATTCATTCTTTTCACAAAACGAAGAAGACAATTTGATACAGAAATTGATATCTTTGAACTTGTCCGCTATATCAACAGGAATGACGACAACCAACAAACAAGTAAACAAAAATAGCTATGCGATAACAATACGAAAAGTAAATGTTCTAGATTTACTGCCAATTCCTTTTTATTTTCCATTTAAATCTTACAAATATAATTGTGTAATGATTTAGTCTTTTGTTACAGTATATCTATTAATAGGATTGAACATAATCGACTGAATTATCTTTTGCTTTCAAAAAATGGTATAAAGATATATTTATCAGAAATAAAATGTTCAATAATAAAAAAAAAAAAACACACCAAAATTTGTATTTTAAAAATATTTGCTTCAATTTTCATCGGAAACATTCACGGAATGCAGTCGTTTATCAGATAGTGCACAACCACGTGTGGAACTAACATGCACATTTCACAGAGTCGACGTCTTGTGTGCGTTTTGCTACACGAGGTGTCATAGTTGCTCAATAATCTGACAAGAAGAGACAGATTGTAGCCTTCTTCCTGCCATCATTGTTACCTGTGATACTCCAGCCTCGCTTGGAATGTCGAGCCCGAAAGAATTCTGAAATGTTTGTTCTCAGGCATTATGACAGGGGCTTTTAGGCAATGTATGGCGACTGTACACTTCAGTTTGCAAAGAATGGTCCGACATTACATAAGGATATTTGAAATCAAAATTATAATGTCTTAAAGATCCCTATTATCAATATACAAAGCAATATCTTATCGTTCTTCCCAAACGATTGCGGTGAGTTTATGAAACACATGAAACTGAAAGAACAGATTTAAAGTTTATGCATTGTTAATAGTCGAATGACAGTTGCAAAGGAATAAGAAATTGATGAGCTTACTCACTCTTCAGTTTGGTAAATTTTGGAATCCCTCGTGTGTGAATGATTTAGAAACATCTGTTACATTCGTGACCGACCTTTCGATATTTACAGGTAGTTTAAATTCATGATAAAAAATAATAATATTGACATTTAAACCTTGATCCAAACAATAAATCATAGTCAATTGTTCGTAAAAATTAACTGGGTATGATACGAATGACATAGCATTAGGAAGTGAAAGTTTTTTTCATTATTATTTTTGGTCTACTCTAAGTGGTAAAATTGTTATCATATTCAGCCCAAGTCCGATTCTGTCCGATTTGAGGATTTTTTTCTCCGACCAAGGAAAAACGTCATTAATACCTCAAGATGAATTAACGTGGTTCGTATCAGATGAAGTCTTAATCATTGGGTTAAAGAAATCGACATCATTACGATTACACAGAAGGTCGGCCCACAAAAGAGAGTTTCTTTTAATTATTTCTAAAAGACTAACAAACAAAATTCAACCTACAAGCTTCCGATTGCTAATTTGCTTCTTTTGAAAATTTCCCTCCTTCTGTTTGCTTGTTTACATGAACATTTAAACGGAAATGAATCGTATATTTCGGCTCGTCAGGTAACTACTAGCACAATAGATACGTGCATTTTAAAAAAATATTACAAAAGGTGTTTTATATCATCATTTGGTTTAAATCCCACAAGTTCATATTTACATAATAAAAAGGGGGACCGTTGAAGTGATGTCTTAATCAAAGCCGAAAGCATGCAAATTCCAAGTTTCCTCCGTCTTAATTCTTATTTCCTTAGACGCACAGTGGTTAGTAAGTCTTTTAACTTTTCTCGTTTCTTTTTAACATTGATAAAATTTGCGAAAGACTTAATGAATTGTAGTAAATATAATGTCAATGCAATGCAAACATATCATGTGTCTTGGAAGTAGATCATTTTTTGTATTGGAAGAAATAAATAGACGATCCCCCCCCCCCCCTCGTTCTCGCCGATATTACATGCCACGTCAGTCTTCTATTAAATGAATAATTTTTGAAAATAAACGTTTATAATTACACACAATATTTGGTTAAAGTATTGTTTTAAATATAGCACATAATATTTGTATATTTGCTTAAAATAGCAGACTTGTTGATTAGCCCCTCTTTATTATCAAACATCATCCTGAAATATTCTGGCATACCATCTTATCATGAGCCAATTCCTGACATTCTGCATACACATAACCTGATATAGGTAACCTTGTGTACACGTACCGTGTGAGCACTAAGATTTGATTGGGTGAGCACCATTGTAAAGTTATCGTATATACATGCCGAGTGTGCAGCACAATATCCGAAAAGATCTCATATGTGTCATCGTCACATGTTCATGTCCCCCCTCCCGCTGACCCAAATTCTGGAGGAGTGACTCCCGTATGGCAATACACCAGAGGCACAATCTGTAATAACTTACCATTACTTATATCTACGGTAGTTTATTTGTTTGTAATGTGTCAATGTTTTCTTATAATAAATCACGAGAGATTCATGGTGCTACTCTTCTAGTCATTCTTTGAGTGTATGGACATCATGGTATTTGCGGAATATACCAAGGTATGTGAAGTAATTTTTTCTCTGCTTAATTCTAAATTGCTGTTGATATCGCATTTTAAAAATATATATTTTAAAGTGGACCAAATGCTAATACACCAGTCCGGGGTAGACAGTTTTCTATTTTGGTCACATCGTTCTCAGTATTTTTGCTCTCCCAATGCAACACGTGGCTTGACATTTTTCACCATATTGGATTCCGAAATGCAGAGGCGCATAGATAAATCAAATTTTTTTTCTTAATTTGCAAATGGGAAGTTTAAAAATACCCAACGCATTTCTGATAAGCGTTGCACGATGGCTCTACAAGGGGTATTCCTAACGGTATGGGGGATATGTTCAAAGGTGGCTTGAAAAAGCATCTAAATCGCCTAAATATCCGGTGTGCCTTGCTCGATCGGAACAATTATCCGTGGAAATTAACTACGTGTGCAATTAAGTCCATCTTCTGGAGGAGCTACGTGGGCAAGGCTAATATCCGTTGACAAGAATTTTTTTCCACCGATATCGACTTGCACACACATGGAAGAGGGATGCAACTAAATGCACGTCAAACAAGGTATTACGGTATAGAAAAATTTCACGACCCCCGACGGGAGGTAAGCTATGAAACGATAAATTCTTTGATTGGTTTTAATATGCCAGAGACGACAAGAAAGTGAATTGCTGGAACTTGTGTATGGAGAGTGTACCCTCACGTCAGAGGCTACCGCGGAGAAACAATCACCTATAAATCAATGTAAACTCGGGCTAGTTACGCCAACGATCAACGGGAAATCGTATGCTTGACGTAAGCAACCGGCAGTTGTAATCTGTCGGTAATTATTATATAAAATATTAAACTTCCACTACGTAAAATTTCAAGTATTCTTAAGTTTGTCAGGTCCTTCAAATTCCTCGGGTTCCTAGGAATTAAGCAATCGCATTGATTAAATCCCGGATAGAGTTAGCACCTTGGAGAACAATTAGCATATTTGAGGTGTTTATCTCTTCATATGCGGTGACTATTGGTTAAATGGATTGCTTTTCAAATTCAGGCTGGACTTCTTGCAGTGCTCGTCCCTTGGCTGTGACGCAAAGTCCGTACTTTAGTCATAATTTGTAGACGCTGGAAAAAAAAACTTCCCCGTCCCGCCAAATTATGTCACATGGTATCACGTGGTCTCAGAGGGCGCAGTATTATTTCCGCAAAAGCTTGAAAGATCTTTAAAAGATTAGCGCAATGTTTGATTAAGGTTTTATCACCTGAAAAATGATTGATGTATTTTGTTTGAATTGTCTGCAAAAAATGCAAAGTCTTCCGATGCAGACGGAGCTACAAAGATTTACTAGAGTATGCCAAGTTTGCAGATTTAAAAAAAAATACGACACTCGTACCAGACAGCAAATATTGTCCTTTTGAATGTGCTCATTTGAATTCTACAACTATCTTGCATAAAAAATGCATTTTTTATTGTCTAAAATCTTACTGCACAAACAGTATACACACAGGTAAAAACGTGTCACAATGAGATATTGATGTTTTTTAAAAGGACAATTTTCTCCATTTCATGCTTATTGCATTTACAGTGCTTATGAATATAACAGAAGTCGCACTTTCTTTAGTTTTTATCGATCTTGAGATTCGCGTTGTAGATGTCTCGGGGGAAGGTTTATATCGGCAAATACAGACTTTAACTGATAGTATCGTAAATTACGACCTGATATTCATCGCAAAGCATTGATATTATTTTATTTCTAATAAAAACGGGTCTTTAAATCAAAACAAAAGTTCTCTTTATAAGAGCTCCCACCACCTACACTTCAAGTGCACTGCAGTGGACGATTCCTCAGGGAAAAGACCCTGAGTGCAGCTGAAGTTTACTATACGTTACTCGAAGATTAGTTTGGCCAAGTTCATTCATAAACCTACATATGGTATCAGTTGCATCTAAAAGGTGGGGAAGTTGTGTGCCTGCTGAAGAAAATCCTTCATTTGTTTTGTTTCCAGGAGGTCTCTTCGGTTGGGCTAGGTTTTGTTCATTTTACTCATTGATTGTTTCATGAGAAAAATAAACGCCCGAGGTTCATTCAAATTTTCGTTACAAAAAACGTTTTGCTGATTACATCACCAAAGTGAAAAGAGTATGTTGCTCCAGTGCGGAGGAGACAGTTTGCAGGATCGTGATTCTGAACCCAAACCAATGACGTAGTCTGCAAGGGCAGTCCCTGTCTTTCTGTCGGCAGATTTCTTACTGACGCTATTCGACGTCACTTTCAGGGAAATGGATAATGAGAAAAATTAGCTTTCCTAACTGACTGGCGGGGTTCCTGCGGCGTGGGTACCGCTGTAGTGTAACCCAGCTTTGTTTGTCTGAAAAATACACATTTTTTCGTTGAAATAGTACCGTCCCTGGAATTAGAAAACCAGTCAACAAAATATTTCTTGAAATTATAAGGTTTTTTAATTCTTTTTATTTTAAATCAATTTGCACCTACTTCATGAAAAAACACTTTCACCAATGAGATATTCATCCATTTTGAATTCAATATTTGATACTTGCTATCATTTTTCGCGTACTAGTCGAAATTCGAAATACTAAAACGGAAATGATAAATATTTTATTCTCAGATGCACTATACATCCACATACTGACAAAAGCTTATTAAGAGATTGTGTCGAGGACCATTGTGAAAGATGTACAATGCTTTTTAAAGGAAAGACAAAGACACTGCAGCCGCTTGGGACTTGGATCTTTACAATTACAATCTACTCGTAACATATCCCTGTTTTTGTCAATGAAGCGATTTTAGAAAGCATTTCAATATTAAAAACCCACTTCTGTCGCTCAAGGCCACGACACGTAATGAAGCATAGCAACACATTTACGTTTGCAACTTGGCGGCAACAGTGCATACCTTTGTGTTTAATTTATCACTCGAGTGATTTAAAGAAAAGGATGAATCTACTATCAACTCTAAACAGTCAACATACTGCAGCCGTCATTAAACACCAAGAGTTACAATAACAAACGTCATACGATGTTTTCGGCTATTTACGGACATAATCGGTAATCTCCGTCATCAGTTCGGAAAAGCGAATCAATGACTAAAACGATTGTTTACGATCTCAGTATTCATAGGCGTCACACGCTGCCTCACGCAATCCACTTATCGGAGAATGACACTGTTTTCTTCGTATCCACTGAACAAAAAGCCGAGAAACAAAAACTGGAATATCTGAACAGAAAAAAACAAACAAGGTGTAAAAAGTAAATAACACAGGCAAATTGTTAATTTGGAGTTCGGGTCAACGCAGCGAGTGATTTATGATGTCTCCTCTGTTTATTCCTTGAATATCGTGGTAAAAATCGACATGTAGCATTGTAGTCATTTACAAAAGTCGTCAATTTGATAAACGATTTGCATAATTAATTTACTTTGCATATATCAACTGAGACTATACTTCAAGCTGACATACCACTATATGCAGATGAAAATAATGGTTTCTTAGTTTCATAAAAACATTGTTTTAGACGGCCACAGACCGCTAAAACAGAATTTACGAATGAATCAGAAGAAAATGACTGTCATTTCATTTTAAAAAAGGGTTGCGGTCCAATTGATGAAAATATTCTAGATGGTGATTTATGTGGCTGGATTTTCACGCATTTTAGAATTTATTTCATATGCCATATATTTGTTATAATATAAGGATTAAATAATGTTTCTGTAATCAAATGTGGTTTGCTTGTGCTATTGTGTTGTGTTCTATAGGTAACCTTAAATATAAGCTTTGTAAAATTGAAAGATGTGAATCAAATAAGCTTATATATTTTCCCCCTTTAACTTGAACAAAATCTTGGTTTTCTTTTAGTTAAAAGTACACTAATACTTACATTATATGTACCCTAAGGGCGTTGCCATCGTTTCAATTTTTGAATCGATTGACCGCAAAATTTTGCATTTGTAGACAAAAAGTAAGACATATGGAAGCCTCCAGATATGGGTCGAATTTGACCAGGTTAATAAGAGGTTGGTTTGATTCACTGACCGACATAATGCTTAAATCAATTAATAAAGATCGCCGAATGCTTCAGCGTCAATCAAATACTTGAGCTTTTCCGTTCCTTTCCGAGGTGACCAAAACCTTTCGGCGATGCAGACTTGTTCCACATCCTAGTATTTCCGAGAAGTCAATTGCTTGATAAACTCTATCTTGTGGCATGACGTCAGAGCGATTGTTAACATGCAGGTCACATAAATGTTCACCAAGGGTGATAATTACTGATAGCGGCATGTTGGAGATTGCAAGGGCCTTTATTTTTCGTTCAGAGATTCTGGGATTCTTGGTTCGTCGTTAGAACGACTCGTCTATCATTAACAGAATCTATGTTTTCAAAATGTGTTCTTTCTTTTCCTGCGTCTCACAATATATTAAATACTATACACCAAAGTACAAAATTTCTGTCGTATGAATCACTCACTGCATTGTATTTCCTTAAAATTACAAAATTAAAATACTTGAGGTCAAATACCAGGTAAAATCATCACAGAAATTGATAAATAAACCCCTGTTTTGTTTTGAGAATCATTACTGAATATTTTGTACACTGATGAAAGCTGATTCGTCGAAAATCCCTTTTTCCATTGACATTTCTATCCAAGATACATGTAGGTTGCAACTTTTGATATTCAACAGTTTGCAGAATCTTTGCACGTGCTTTATAGAAATCTCACGTTCTCGTTCAAATTTGTATATTGTTACAAATTGGATGGGTTTTTGTGAAGTGCAATGTCTTTCAAATTGCATTAACTTTTCAGTAGAATTACAGTAGCGTTTTTGTACTGGCATTTGCAAAGTATACGTAAAATTCTTACGCAAAGGAGTAGTACGTTGAAACAGCAACATTTGTCATAATTCACTAGAAAAGAAATTCCAGAATATGCTTTATTGAAGAAAATTTTAACGCCCAAATTACGGCTAATTTTAACTTAGGCTGAAAAAATGAAAACGAATTACAACTAATTATACCAAAGATGCGAGAATTGCACGTTTTTAACTGGTTGGCATTTTTAACGTTAGAAGCTAGTTAGTTTCAATGGTTGCGCTGACGTTAAATCGTTTGAAGTGCAAATTTTTCGAATAACTGGTACAGAATTTCGACATTAAATACATTAACTAAATTTATTAAAAGTAGCGGTGGTCCCCCTTTGTTCACATCAGTATCTTCGCACGTTTACGTGAACAATCAAAATGATGATGCAGGTTATGATACACTTCCGATAGGCCTCTCGAACATGTCGATTCGTCACTTTCCGTTTGTTGTCGCCAATACATTCGTCATGTAAAATTTCTGACTTCGTCAGCAATCGGTATATTCCGTAGTTTGTTTGCCAGCTAATCGGTTTGACTTCACATTTTAATGAAAGTATTTCCTCTCCTCTTGTGCATTTAAGTATTTGGCCTTGCAAATGGCGTGAGTGGTAGCTTGTATGCGATCCAACCATAATCATGAGTCAAAACACCTTCCTCTTAATTGGACACCCTCCAATTAGCCGTTGAGATATCTTTGGCTAATTTTAGTCGGAATTTGGTCCACTAATGGAAATTTGACAAGCTCACAAGTCTGCTTAATTGATAGTTAATTAATTGTTTGAAGTAAGATTTATTCTTCAAGTATTCAAAATGCTACTTTGACATATTAAAAATATATATAAAGTAGTTTTGGGCATATCCGCTCCTAAAAAAACGCAGCCGCACATAAGCGACTGCATATTGCACAATTTTGAAAGGTGACGGAGGGTCTAAAAACCTAAATGACATATTACCATTGAATTTATATCAAGGATGTACTGTATCAGTGACAGGAATAAAATAAGAAAAGTTTTATAATTTTACTCTTTTTAGAATAAATCAACATACTGAGAAAGAATATGCATTGAGCAAAAATTTATTAAGCAAAAAATTTTTTTACGAAAATCTTCTTGGTAATTCTTTTCCAAATGAGAGAGAGAGAGAGAGAGAGATGAGAGAGAGAGAGAGAGAGAGAGAGAGAGAGAAGAGAGAGAGAGAGAGTTTTGGTACGAATGCGTTAACTGACTTTATTCGTGATAAATTCTAGTATTTAAAACTTTTAAAGTTGTTACACTTTTAAGGTACAACGCAAAACAAAAGCAGTGTATTTTCTCTGAGGTCATTTAGCAACCACACAAGATATGGTGGCATCACACAAAAACACAATACCCCAATTTTCGCCACGTTGTGTTGAAAATTTTCAAAGAACAACTCTCTACGCCTTGACTTTTCAGGACATCAGAAACAGTAAGTTATTGGGTGCTTCTTGCGTCTGGTCGATGACTAAAAAAAACTTTTTTCTTTAACTTTATCCAAAATCAAAGATCAAGGTGATAGCTTTTCATGTAGGTAACCCTTGGACTTACTCATAGTGAGAAAAATATATAGCAAGCTTTGTATAACTTTTGGTTTGCTGGGGGTCAACGATATGGGAAGGACAATGCTTACGCAACGGTGAGGGGGGCGGATTAGTAATAGCCGCACATGTTAAATGTTGTTTTCCTCTGAATCAGTGAGGCTAAGATTAAATAAAAAAGAGGAAACTATCTGAAGTCTTGAAATAGGAACCCCCGCATATGGAAGTGTAATTTAACTGGTGCATATCGCGACGCACAAGTGCTGGAATAAAATATATTTTGGAGTCGGACGGAAATGAAAACAAGGAAATTGTATTGGTCGATTAAATCAAGTGTTGTATTCATTTCTGTGCGAGTCGCGAGCTTTAGATCTATTAAATTTATCTTACAATATCGGATTTTGTAATTTGAAGAGTACATCTATCTGTTGTATTGCACTACAAAGGTGTAATTTTTTCAGTAATTTTTGTAGGGTATTGCGATTACCGGTACAACCAAAAAAAAAAAAAAAAAAAAAACCAAACTGAAAATACAATGTATGTTGAATTTTGTAATGACTGCAATAGTACGCGCGCAGATAAAAATTTGTAATGACCCAGATGATATAACGTATACATTGTAACCATTGGCACAATTACATGATAACATATTACAATAAGTGTGATTCCACAGGTAATATAAATGTCGAGTACACTCTCTCTCTCTATTCTTGACCTCAATAAGGTTATTCCCGTTTTTCGCCCCTGGAGGGCGTCTAGATCGAACCGTTCACACCGTGAGTCTTTGCGGGAGGGAACACTGCTGTGAAGAAAGTGAAAATAATACCCCACTTTGATAAAGTACATGAAATATACAGCAATACTGCCCGGAATTTGTGTGTATTTTGGCACTATGTGTAAATCGATTTCGGAATACCCAAATCTGATTTTTCCAGCAACATTATCAATGATGCGGATGTGATTGAAAGTTTAAAAATAAAAGTTCAAATTTCACTGTATCGCCTACTTTCTGGAAATATAATTTCCAATATACTATAACAGCGAATGAACTTTGTCCTTGACTGTTTTCATAAAGTTTCACATCAATTAATCACGACAAAACTTTTTGATTATTCTTACTGTGCTTATTTATAATCCTGATGTAAAAATATGCAAAGTTTTCAATCTGGTGTACATAAATTCAATATGAAAATAGTTCCATTTTATTTCTTATCGTCAGACATCAAGAGATAAACTGGATCTTACTATTACTACAAGGTATTTTAGGACATCTTTTTGCTTCGGTGAAATTGATTTGAAAAAATCAGTTATACATAACACACTAAAAAATAATCACATAAACATCTATCGTCGTGATCTTATTGATTTTAAGATCAGTCTCAACAATCGAACGTTTTCAATTTTGCTGCATGTGTAAAAATGCATAGTATAGTATATATATATATATATTAATTATAATTTTATAATTAATTTTGTAATTAATAAAATGCAAAATTAATCGATATGGTATCGAATCCTTTCCACTCAAAAAATGTGGAAAAAGTGATAAAAACTTCAGTAAAAACACAACAATGATACTTATCCCCGTTGATTACACGGTAAACCGTCTAAACATTCCTGCAGTTAATAACACGCTATTCGTTATGCGAATACAGTATAATGTTAAAGTTCCCTCAATAACTGATTTCACGTAGTATCGTAAGAGAGCGCCAGCGAAAGCACGGCGCACTAGGCTCCGCCCACTAAACTTGGTATGAATGAAAAATTATGGTCCCCGCCTCTTCTGAAAAATATAAATTGACACACACGTTAGTGAATGATCATACTCTGCATTTGAGACAGTAAGTTTCACCTCACTGAAAAACAAACTTGCAGATTTTTAGAACATGTGGACTTAGATTTACACTTGGTGTCTATCCCATTTCTTTACGTGGACTTAATAGAATTCAGTTTTTTTTTACTGTGGGATCGTGTTAATTTCACCTAACCGGCTACTTGTACTCCTTGACAACACGTGTAGATTTCGTGTTACTTTCATTTTTCGGCGGAACTATGCTTTTGACTTTAATTTTCCCCCGATTTGTATTGCCGGTTGTGCATTAGCCTAGATTTTTTTGGTTATTCATTCAGTCTTTTTCCTTCCGTTATATGAGAGGCGGTCACAAAATGTAAACAATACCTCGTGTATTGAATGGTTCGATATCTCCATTTCCGGGGTTGTCTTTTGGAGAGTTTCTAGCAGGGGAATTTCTGAAAAGCTTTTTCCAATATATTTGGCACCATGAGTAATGATTCGAAAATGTTATTCGCGTCTATTATTAGGGAATACGAAAGTCCACATGTCTAAGCTATAAGTGCATTTAAATATCAAGATAATCTTATTGTATGATTTTCGCATAGTTTAAAGGATTAGATTTGTAAGATTAATTAAACAGTCACCATTCCATTGCCTAAAGTTTAAATATAGCGACTTTGTAACCATGTGATAAAACAATACATTTTACTCATCCATTTTCTTTTGTTTTCCAGGAATATTAGAAAGGTTGTCAAACGGTTGTGAATTCCACAGGTTGTAACTGCTTCACTGCCAATACAGAGACTATTACCAGAGAATTGATACACGGATTTATCTTACAAGTGGCTTTTATATTATACCAAGAAAGTAAAAATGATTCCAGTAACCGTCTACTTAGGAGCAATAGTGATACTGATTGTTGCAGCGTACTTCAAGTTTTTGTATCGAACACGGTAAGCTACTTTGTATTTTTCTCACCTTTTCGCAATGATATCACTGCTAAACTACAATTTATCCTGGTTATTCATATTTTTTGTCATTGGCCAAGTCCGTTATAATTAATAAGAGATTTATGATTTCAAAGCGCCGTCATTTCAAACAAAGAACAGTTTTCGTTTCTTATTAGATATAAATCAAGCCAACAACAGATAGTTGACATAGTGTATTTTAATCAGCGGCAAACAAAAGTCATGGCTTAACAACTCTTTGCATAATTTTTTCTGTATTAACTATGCCGAAAAGGGAAACGCTTATGGCTAATTTCTTGCTTTTTCTATATTTACAGAAAAGAAAACGAGCCTCCCATTCCAAAAGGCCATTTCATATGGGGGAACGGAGACCAGTTCCATAAACATGCTGTAAAATTCCTCCACGATACACAGAAAAAATTAGGAGACATTTTCACAATTCGACTTTTCCACCAGCATTTAACAATCTTAATGGACCCTCATTCCTACGAAAGGATGGTGAAGGAGAAAAATTTTGATTTCGATGCAATTCAGCGACAAGTGAATCATAACGTCTTCAGCTTTGCTCTTGTTGATGCCCGTAAAATGATCAAAGAGGCTGGGAAAACTGTAAGGGGACCTTACCTCAACAAGGGGATGCACCAGTACGCCAAATACCTCAACGAAGCGTATGTTGACGTCAACGAAAGAACAGACATGGATGCTGTAAAATGTGACTGGCACACAGATGGACTTAGATCTTTTAATGCCAAAACCTTATTCTCTGCTTTATTTTTCACAATTTTTGGCAAAATGGACAAAGAAACTGCATTTGAACCCAATACCGTCTTCAAACACTTCGACACTTTCCACAAATACTTCAACTACCTCTGGCTTGGAATGCCGGTGAACATGTTCCCAGAGGCACTGAAATCTCTCAAGTTCCTCTGCGACCAACCAAACTCTCAAGACTTTCTTAAGAGAAAAGACTTGTCTGAATACATTAGATTTTCCATGAATTTCATGTTGGGGAACGGTCAGACGGAACAAGACATCATCGGCCACAATCTCGTATACCTCCACGTGAATTACAATACCTTCAGAATGGCATTTTGGGCTATTTATCAATTGATGGAGCACCCCGAGGCTTTGGAAGCTCTAAGGAATGAAGTCCAGGAAATCATCGAAAAAAGAGAAGACAATGTCAATGAAGACGGTGAGATTGAGCTCAGTTTGGAGGATGTGGATCGACTTCCAATTCTTGGTAAGTAGCATGCTATCTACACAATTTGTCTAGCTTGGTTAAAACTTTTCGAAATGTTATGTATGTGTTGAGGCCGCTGTACTTATGATATTTTGATTTGTTCATTATAGACAGCATCACAAAAGAAACTCTTCGAGTATCTGGTGGAGTGTTCATGGTGAGGGGTGTTGCTGAAGATACCGAATTCCAAACGGAGGATGGCCGCACATACCATCTGAGAAAAGGAGACAAAGTCGCCATGTATCCTCCAGCCATTCATAAGGACCCAGAAATTTTCGAAAACCCTGATGTAAGTGTAATATTAACTTTCCTGTCATTAAAATACACTTACAAAAATTCTGATACATGCAAATGAGACACCGTCTGTTCAACAGCATGAGTAATGCATAACTAATAAATCTTTCCTTTTCTCTCTTACAGGAATACAAATACGACAGGTTCGTTGATGCCACTTTTTACAAGAATGGAAAAGAATTGAAGAACCCCATCTTGGCTTTTGGCTCCTTGTGTCCTGGAAAGAAGTATGCTTTGAGCCAAGCAAAATGGTTTATGTTATCTTTGGTGAATGCGTTTGACTTTGAGCTCTGCGAAGGAGAGAAAACCGAATGTGATGTGAATTACCACGGACACGAAATTTTACCACCCACCAATGATGTTCAAATTCGGTATAGATTACGACAAGGACATAAAAAGTTAATATTTGTTTAATGGACAATTTTTGACACGTTCAGTGGTTGTGTTTAAATTATTTATTGACCAATGTGTGTAAGATTGAGGGATGAATGCGTTTTTTCTGCTTGAGATAAGGTGAGTGAGAGAATGAATGAGAGATTATGAATGAACCAAGGTTGTGATGTGGGTTTTTTTACGCCAGTAGAACTTACAGATTATCACATATTTTGCATAACAGGTCCCAATAGTTTTGTGAGTATGTGATAAGTGTGTTTGCGAGAACATTTATCATACATTTCGAGACAATTTCATCACCTCATGTTTTGTTTGGATGTGATAGAGATGATTAGCATTTAAGCATAATTCCCAATTTTCTACGTTTTACGGGTACACGTGCAAATACAGTTTGAGAAGACTATGACTAGAGGTCATGGTTGTAATTGAATTTATTTTTTGAATCTCCACAATCTTAACGAGTTTGAAGAAACATGAATCTCCTGGTGTTGTCTCAAGATTATATTAGAACTCAAAGCAGTTTTTGTCCCTAAATCGTTTGTAGTTTATGTGATGATAGATTTGTCAATGTTAACATTTTTACCAATTTGAAAAAAAAATTGATACTTTTTGTGATGCCATTGTGAACACATTCGAATACTTTGCATGAACAAAACTTTTATTTTTGTATATCATGAATTGACAATTGTGAAATGTCACTTGATGACATGTAAATTATTTTCGCCATGCCACATGATTATAGTTCATGTTTTTCCCATTTGTCTCCATGTTAAGCATTTGTAAAATATCATTTATTTATTTTTTAAGTTATTGATAATTTATTTCAACGTCCAATTTAAGATATGTCTGATCCAAGGTGCTTTACACGACCCTTTGAGGTTGTTACAATTTGTTATAAATAAACTGTATGAAATATACAAAATTCTCATTCTTGTCTTTGATTTGGAAGCATAACACCATGCTTCTATGCTTGTTCAAACTGAACTTTTACAAACGAGAGAAATTAAACAAGCACTGAGGAGTATAACCGAATGAAAGGAAAGAAATATGGCCAAAATACTTTCCTGGAAGACGAAATCGCACAGTACAGCGTCACAATGATTGGCGAAGACAGGGATCAAAAGCAAACCATTGCAAAATACATGGGCACAAAACGCAAACCAAGGAAATAAGAGAGACTGGGATTGAACTGTCGCTCATTTCTGTAGTTCTGGAGCTTGATATTGAGTATTTGTAAACTACTAGTATAAAAATTTGAGTTTACAATACAGAGACCTTCAACATCTAAACTTTCTTGTAAAACCGTGATATCTATTGCACATTATCAACGATGAAGCTCAAGTATCACTTCATCTTGTCTTGGTGTCTGAAAGTTAGTCCAGCATATAGCATTGTTTTTCTACAGCTACTTTAATCATCAATATGATAACGATTTAATACCTATACTAGTATATATATGCGTGTCCTTGTAATCCGATTTAACCACCCGCTCAACCACTTTACCATACTTCCAAAAATATAGAATAATAGGCTTTGGGGGTCGATCATGGTGTCAAACACGTGTAAACATTATGAAAGGATCACAAATAAAAAAAATCAAGAAAATAAAAGAATCAGCAATTCGCGGAAAAAATATCCCGCACAAGAAACAACTATATAGTCAAATAAAACCCTGTGTAATTTTTTTTTTCAATGTGCTGTATGGTGTGGTATTTTTCGAGGTGACTGTGCTGGACTATTTTAATACACGATATGGTCTCGAATTTCTGTCATATTGCGCAAACAATGACGAATGATTCACTGATTTTACGCAGTGCAAAAAGTGGAAGGTTGATTGGAAACCATGTATACATGTATATATTCATATTGAAAATATTCAAATATATCTGAGAATATTCGTAAAATGTGCATAGATATATATTTATTTTTCTAAATAAATACTTGCAATATACATTCGTACTTAATCTAAATTCCTGCCGGAATTTGTTGTTGCTAGTAATTTCTAGAATTTAACTTTGGTTTGAAATCATAACGGATATATATATATATATATAGAGAGAGAGAGAGAGAGAGAGAGAGAGAGAGAGAGAGAGAGAGAGAGAGAGAGAGAGAGAGAGAGAGAGATGTAATTTTATTTCCAGATTAGGGTCTCATGGGGCATGACAATACATGTACAACACTTGTCATTTCACATACATATATATGCAAAAACAAAGCATGACAGTAGACAAAATTTCCTGCCACTCTATATTTTATCAATTTTTTCTTGAAATACATACGTACAAACCGATACTCAGATACTTAGATACGAAGTCAAAGGGCACCAACCCTTGGATAGATCTTTCTTTAGTCTTGAATTCCTTTTAAAGGCAAATGTTCATCAGGTTTTCGTTACAAGAAATAAGAAAGAATGGTTAAGGGTTTTTACATGTAGGTTACAGTTTGATGTAAACAGTAATTGTATTAAGTCTAACCTGGGATTTTTTATGGTGTGCCACTCTATCTTACAATTAGTAACTAAACCAAATTAAGGATTTTCTGTAAAATTTCATGTCAGTCCCTCGTGTTAACAGCTCTTGAACTATAGATATATTTATTCGTGTATATTGATTGTGTAATTCATGAGATATTAGCAATTCTTTTAAAAATTACGTCAGAACCTCTTATCAGAAAAAGGTGATTGGAATTTATTTTGTATATTTCTACCCAAATTTAGGTTCTTAAATCTCTTCTGTCTGCATTCCATTGGTGATACGATCGTGAAATAGAATTAAAGTGAATTTGAGCGTTCCCTTAATCGAGATATTGCACACACGTAAAGACATTTTTTCGGCTTACAATTCACAGGTATGCTTTTAAAGCAAAGCGAAAGGTTTTAAAAAGTGAGAAAGCTTTTTGTTTTTGCTAAACTATCTGTCATTAGGATGAATGATTCAAACAAAGAAGGTGGACACATTGTACACCAAGCTGAATAGACGATTGTGGGAAAAATCACCAGTAGAAACTCAAGGAGCGTAAATGAAAGCGTCCCTGATAGTAAATTCTTTTAATTTTCTTCATTGCGCGAGTTCCTCTATGTTTCTTGTTTCCCATAATAACACAATTGAGTTAAAACTTTCAATTGTTTTCTCTGTAAATATCTACAGATTCATATCAAATAAAGATCGTTGATAAATGTTAAAAACCTTAGATACTCTACAGAGATAGAATTAAAGAAGAACTTTTTTCCATGGCTAAATCCTTGGGAAATTCTAATCAAGTTGCATATCTGTCTCAATAGGACGCGGCACAAACACAACCTGTGGCCTAAATACTTGCTTTTGAGCGAGGGGTTCTTTACTAATTACGTCCAAACTGGTACATGATAGATTGATTTGTCTAATTGGGACCGAAGTTTGGACATCTGGCCTAAGCAAAAAAGAAAAAAAAAAGAGAAACGGAAAGCTTTGACGATACCCAGTTAAACAGAAGAAGCAAGTATTGGACCAATTTGCGACAATAAGAAAAGAGAAATATTAAAACCTCGTTTCTCTCGAATGACTTGTATGAGAATAGGACTTTAATTCTAAATAAATATGTGAAAAGAAGCAGGCATTAATAATGAAAATGTTTTAAAAAGAAGTCTGAATAAAAATGGTATGTGTGGGATAGTATCTTTGATAATCCCGCGATAAAGTCCGATACCGTGACATAAACATCGCGAAATATAGACCTATTATTTCGCGTGTTTCTTGTCCTACCGTTTGCTCTTCCTTGATGAATCAAGTAATATTACATTTATATCGTTAAAAATTTTCAGCGTGTGAAAATGATTATGAACTGAACTTTTGTTCTTTAGCTAATTAGTATGTTCAAATGCATATACTTATGTGTGTCAAAAAGGTTTATTACTGGAAGAATTTGAAAATTATGTCAGTTATTGAATTTTTCCTGGTTAAGCGGCTCAATTAAATGTCAATTCATTACGGAACTAACATACACTCCGACCCCTATAGACAAAGCAGATCTCTGTTAATGAGAGTTCGAGATTTTACTCGAAAAGGAAGACCTGTAAGTCAGTACTTCTAAAGTGTCTTTGATCACTTTTCGAATATTCATAGCACTGTTGAATATTGCTTTCCTGTGAGTCTTTTATGGGTGTTTTCACACGACGGAATTCAAGACATTTCAGCATAAGACCTTGTTTTGGACCGGTACCACTGGAGATGGGTCTCCAGCATGATATTACCAGACAAATTCTTCATAACTATCCAATAATCAGATTTATTACCTATCAAATATATGTTTTCGAATTATGAAACTGTCTGCTTTTAATGTTCGCTAATCATTATTCCTGACAAGGCAAGCTGTCCGACCAAGAATATAAAACATGAAATAATTTTTTTATTTGGTGTCCAAATATGTTTTAAAAAGGAGTTTGATTGTCTAAGTGAAGGTGACCTTACACGACTGCCGTGCCGTATGTATAATGGGCTTTGCTAAAGTACAATCATTATGTTTCATTCCCCATTCACGTGTTTACACACATCAATGGATGCATATATATGTTATACTATACCTGATAAGTCGGCAACATGCAAGTTAGTATATACTAGTATGATGGTATCCGTTAGGATGGCCTACTAACGCGAGACTTGGAAAAAGATCTGCGTGTTGACGTCACGCAGTACCATCATATTGAGTATGAATACCAGTATATTTAAAACTCTTTTGTTTCAAGAGTTCGAAAACAGTAAAATATTGAATTCCTGTTATTCTGCGTGAAGTCAGAGTTGCAATTACAAAACAGAATTTATTCAGAGATTCATCATTTGTCCAACTCGTGATGATATCGTCTTGTGCATGTCCAAATTACACAGAAACGTGAGAAGGATTCTATGTAGATAAATGCTGATTCCGTGCTGTTATAATTAATTTCGTAGTAATCCATCTTTCAGTTATTTTGCATCATTTTTTACCACATGTGATTCTACCAATGATTAAATGAATTCTTGTTTTTGATTGAATACAAGATTTTTTAATTTTTTATTATTATTTTTTTTTTAGTCTTTATAAACTTTTTATGCTGATAAAAGGCAAACAGCGTCGGTACAGGAAACTATTTGAATATTGCAATTTATTTATGCTTCATGTCATTTTTCAAAGTTAGTTGATGTGTGCAAAACCTAACCGTTCTGGAAAGCTGAATCATAAATCTGTAATATATAATTAAGGCCAAAAAAAAAAAAAATAAAAAATTAAAATGTCCTGCTCAGTTGTGAAAGACGGTCGCCTGAAACTCACCAGAGTTTCGAATTCTTAAACTTTTAAAAAGAAAATCTCTACAAACGCTTTATTCTTTTCAAAGCCCGGCATACTCGGTCCAAATGGCACGGTTGCTTGAACCAAAATTTACGTTCATCTTATTCTCCAGGCAATCGGGAGTTCTTTGCTTGGAATTGCAACTTTACTTTCCAAATAACAATTAAAAACTGTATTTACATATCAAACATTAAATTAATTGCAGATTCTGTTTAGCTTTGTGATTTGGATGATTGCATTCAATTTCTTAAAGAACATGATACACATCTCATTTTTACAGAAAGAGAATGTGTCATTTCTTTTGTATACCCAGGTCCCTTTGATTTATATGTTGGAGAGGTTAACTACCAGATATGAATTGTATTGATATATATTTTTAAAAGCACTTGAGAGTGAATTTTGGTGGACAAAGGTACAATACCACAAAAACCACAGTGTTTTGTTAATTTTTATTTTACAATAATCAACGACATTGCATCACGTTTATTGACCAAACACTTACTTTTGTGAACAGAATAATAAATCTAGATGATGAAATGCCCGGATGTACACATATGTCAATTTTATTTTGTTTAACACTACAGAAACAATCCATTAAATAGAAAATAATGCAAGCATGATTTACATTTTGAGCTTCATTTTACACAAAAATACATGTAGAGGAAACGAAGAAAATGATAGAGTGACTTAATTGACGATTCCGGCAGCTATAGTTTCCCTTCAATATATGAAGTGGTTGATAAAAAAAGTGACTGAACAAAAAGATAATAAGTTGTCGCTACTGATCTCTATGGAAATCAATTTCCTTCTTGTCAGCTTTATACATCACGAAATGAATTTTCCTAGGAACCAAAAGAAAAAAAATGCATTATGTTAATTGAAATTGCATGTGATAATCTTATTTAAAACAACGACAAAATGTTAACTTTTCCCTAAATAGGATATACATGTATGGTTTTCTAACCAATCGAATGTGAATTAGTATTTTAAAAAAATCAAATTTAAAGTAGATAATCTTATCCAATGTCTTTTTTTTTCCGTGAAGGAATTGAAATTTACAAAAGATCATAACTCTTGCGTTCAATGTGCCGGTAACGACATTAAAGAAACCTTGACAGTCCGCCCTCACCTGGCCATTCATTGTATTGATTCTGATTGGACAATCAATCCGAAATTTTACAGAAATTCGTAAAACATTTTAGCAGAAAATATGTCACTTCCAGGCTACGCTCTCTATAGCACGGGCAGAAAAATTGACAGTGTGCAGTATATCACAATCTGATCGCGTCCTGGTGAAGTTAATTATGAGAAAATTTGTACTAATTATGCACAATGGTTAAAGGTGCTAATTGTACTTGTACGGCCAGCCATTGATGTGTCCTTATACTTAAGCGGTACGAAGGACCCCTTATTAGTAATATTTTGCTTTAAGTTAAACATTGATGTAAATGCACATTTGTAGTAGCGCGTGAAGCGAAATGCAAGTTTTCTATTCAAAATTATGGTGATTTGGAAATTGCTGGTTGAGATAGGGCAAGGCATAGGCAGTTTATGGTTAAGAATAAAAATTGTGAGGTGTGTGCAGTAGATAAAGAATAAATTTTGAGGTACATAATTGAATGAAGAAAAAAATTCTTATATATGTGTATTTATTGAGGGAAAAGTGGTGTTATATGTGTTACATGAACAATAAATAGTGAGGTATATACATTAGTTATAAATAAATTTTGAGGTGCATTGTAGATATCTATATCAAAATGGTTGTATATGTTTTATGTGTGATATGAACAATAAATTGTGAGGCGTATGCATTAAGTTAAAGAATAAATTTTGAGATGTATCATTAAATGAGGAAAAAAATGGTTATATATGAGCAATAAATGGTGAAACACATGCTATGTTATGTGCTTTTAAAGCAGTAATTGATGATAAATGTGTTTTAAATGATGAGCCATCTGTTTTAAATGATGAATATTGTGCTTTAAATGGTGTTCTAAATCATTGAGACGTTTTATTTTAAATGATGAAGTATATATTGTATAAATGATGACGTATTTTAAATGATGAGAAATGAGTTTTATATAATGAGAAATGGAATTATTTAAATGATAAGAAATTTATTGTTTTACGTCCCACTCGAGAATATTTCACTCATACGGAGACGTCACCATTACCGGTGAAGGGCTGCAAAATTTAGGCCTTTTCTCGGCACTCAGGGCCTTTGAGCAGGGAGGGATCTTTTTCGTGCCACACCTGCTGTGACACGGGACCTCGGTTTTTCCGGTCTCATCCGAATGACCGCCCCATTCAGTCGCCTCTTACGACACGCAAGGGGATGCTGGGGACCTATTCTAACCCGGACCCCCACGGGTCAATAAGAAATGTGTTTTCAATGATGAGATGTGTATTTTAAATGATGACCAGGGTGTTTTAAATGATGACATGTGTTTTAAATGACGATGTTGATGTTTTTTAAATGATGATAAGGGTGTTTTAAATGATGATAAGGGGTGTTTTAAATGATGATAAGGGTGTTTTAAATGATGAAATATGTTTTAAATGATGATAAGGGTGTGTTTTAAATGATGATAACTTAAGGGTGTTTTAAATGATGATAAGGGTGTTTTA
>CAJDSM010023420.1:48516-64364 GCA_903981925.1 Ostrea lurida
GATGGACGTTTTCAATGATGAGATACATGTATGTGTTTAAAAGAATGATATATGTGTTTTAAATGATGAGATGAGTGTTTCAAATAATGAGACATGCATCGTCAAAATAAGGAACAGATAATGATACTCGTACACATATACTAGACTTACATAAGCAGGAAGTATTGAGACAAACATAAAGGCTCTAAGTGAGGAGTGAATGATAATCAGCCTACTAAACGATTACTGAAGGAAGTTCGAAATCATATGTGTTGGAATCACAAAAAAAAAAAAAAAAAAAAAAAAACCAACAAACAAAAAACGATATGCTGGAAATGCCAGAGAATGACAAAAGTTGAAAGCGATAGAAAATAAACGAAAATTCAAACCTCAAAGGTCTCTACGAAGACACCAACAGGTTCCGAGATGCTTTCTTTCCAGATGGTTATACTGTAAAATATTTACATATATTAGTATACTATCGTATCTATTTCAATTTGAAGTTAAGTATCAGATAGTTACACTTTCATGAAAAATCTTAAAACACAAATAGATAGTCAGATGCCAAGACGTCACAGGAACACGAAACACCGTTGCAAGATTCCGAACCCGAACGAAATTAATATGAACGGATTTTGAAGTTGTTGACTATAGAATATTAATAGGGCAAAGTTAAATATTCTGCCCAAAATAATTCATATTAATAGTCTTCACCGTGATATGTTTATTCCCCTAGAAATAGTCAGTTAATGTTTATTTAAATAACAAATTCTGGCAATTGTCCACCTCTGTTTTTTGATTTCAAAGAAGTCATTTTCAAGATAAATTTAAGGTTTAGGTTTAAATCATTTGAATAATTAAATATACATAGTTGAAGTCTCAAACGATGTCATAAATAGGTAATTAAGAGACAAATGCATGAATTAATTTCTATGAGGTTTGCTAATTACCTATCTTGCAACTCGAACCCTTCATTATCTCAAAGAGAGAAAGAGAGAAAAAAATCGCTATAAATAAAATGACATAAAACATTATGTTATAATTAATCATGTAGAATGGTGTCACTGTTTTCGCTAAAGATGAGAAATGCAAAAAAGATACCGAGACATTGCCAACGAGAAGGAGAAACCACTACCGTTATTTCATAGTCATTCGGAAGTGTAAGCGCGATTTTCACATGCTCAGGTTTTGGCAGACACACAAAACCCACCTAAATGTTCAAGAAAGGAGATGTTCCGGATTCAGAAATGGAATTTAATGACTTTTGGGATTGAAAACAGATTCTGTATTGTGACAGCCATGTTGCAATATATTGTACACAAAGATATATGAGTTGTACATCAAAGAGCACAATGCTTGTTGTTGCCTACACAATTTGATGACTACCTTTTGTCGATTACCTGACAGGACTTGTTTTATTGGTTATTAAAGATATTAATTATGTTCCCCTGTCCACAACCGTGCAAAGTTTTCGACAGACCTCCAGGAGAAAGAAAACACACAGAAGAATACATCTCTCTCTCTCTCTCTCTCTCTCTCTCTCTCTCTCTCTCTCTCTCTCTCTCTCTCTCTCTCTCTCTCTCTCTCTCTCTCTCTCTCTCTCTCTCTCTCTCTCTCTCTCTCTCTCTCATGCATTGCATCGAGATGGGAGTGGGCAATCAAAATTTTTGAACTTGTGCCCGTTCCTTTTGGCACTATTGTCAATAAAATATGTTCAATTCAGAGGAATTGTGCTTCAAAATGTTGTGAAACTTGGTGTCATGGTAAATCAAAGGTAAAAAGACGCCCTGTGTAAAAAACAATTTGTAACTCACTTTCCAAACCAAAGTCAATAATTGTTGTTGTACATCAAGTATTTTAAAAATACAGAAAAATCAAATGTTATATCAATAATTTAGATTCCTCTTTCACGTACATGTAAATGTATTAGATAATATGGCAGCAATTCGGTATATATTTCCATTCATTAACTGGTAACTGAAATTTGAACTTAAAAATCTATTTTTGATATTCATTGCAAAAATATGCTACATACAATGTAGGATCCCTCGCGATCGCGTTAATAGTCTGTGAACAAAAAGCACATGACAACCTACGGCAGCTTGAATTTCAATCCGATTTTCACAACTGATGTAGCAAAAGCTGGTAGAATTAGATTTTCAGGCGTTATAGTCGCAAAGTGTGGGGGAGGGGGTCCATGGTGGGGGTAGGCGTATCGTAGCTCTTCATCCTATTTCTCTTTCAATGAAGAGTTTTCAGGGTTTTTTTACTCTCTTCTAAAGACCATATATCGCAGAATATGCAACATTATGTCTATATTTTCCTCACAGCTGCAAATACAAGCCCTGTGGGCGATGTTTGTGGTATCCCATCATAACAGCAATCATTGTTTTGACTGTCAGTCCACCTGCCCGTCGTTACTGGATCAACCACAGAACACATTGGATCTATCATATAGGGATTATATAGAAGAACACCTCCAAAACTTGTTTGTGGTACATAGGCGTGGACTTATACCTATATTTATCATCACGGAGAGACACCTTAGTAGACATTGTTCAAATCCCTTTCTTTATACTGAATATCTCTTAAATTAAACGGATTAATTTTATAAGGGATGCTAATTGAATAAAAATTGTACAGCAAAGATTAACAACTTTTTCTCTATTTATCTTGTCAGTTATCTTTCTCTCCTAAACTTTACAAATGAATAAGGAATGCAAGAATAGAACAAGATTTCAATTTCTGGCAATTGTTGAACATTGAAAGCATTCTTATTAAAGAAGAGTTATCAATGGCGGGGGTATAATGGTAGACGCAGAGGGGCGTGTTTTCCACCTTAAACAGTATTATGATTTTAATTGCAAGGAATGTATATTTGCCGCCAGCACTATTAAGTCTTATGATTTGATGGTCAATATCTGGTAAACCCGGGGGGAGCCATTGAATACAACCAGCGAAGATTCTTTGTTCGTGTTCACTACTACCAGCTCTTGAAAAGATTTCGATTTCTATAGAATATGCATTGAGAAAAATGCACAGCTCTTCGCGGTTATGTTTATTTTTCAACACACTATATTGGCAGAGTCACACCTCTCTGATCGAATGTTAGTAACCAAATAAAGATTAATTCTACAAATATTTAAGGTATCTTATTTTTGGTGCGAGCAACATTATATCAATCCTAACTGCAACATATTGGTAAGATAGAGTCAATATTTACGAGAAATATCGTGATACTGAAAGGTGAAGTCTTCTTATGATACATGTACAACTTAGGATACACTTGCTTGTGTTCTATCTGCTTTAACATTTATGAAATGGATATATTTCAAACTAAATAGAAGAAGCATGAACACATCAAGAAAAGTTCAATTTATAATAGATTCATAAAAAGAGTAAGTTATTCAAAAGATTGAACATGATTCATGTTAAGATTGGATTGGATCAGGATAATGGGGAAAAAATGGAGGAAAATCAATTTGAAATTCTATTCAAAAACCTAAGCATGCCAATTATTTTAATAGTGATTTTGAAATTCGGTTAACCTTCAAATTCTTGTTCTCTCCAAATTTGAATATGTCTATGTTGCGACGGAAATAGAAAGGACACCATCTTCTGTCAGCAACTTTTAGAATATTCATAATCATACTTTGTCTTTGATCATCATTCTTTCTGTTTCCATTCCAAAAGTTTGTATGCTTAAACAATTTTTTAGCGTGTCTACTACATGTAACTACTAATGAATGTGTATGTAATATGCACAAGTCATCGGGATAATTGTCTATATCATTAACGCCCCGTGATTGGTTCGTTCCATACACGTTATTGATAAAATATATCATATTCATGAAGAATTACAGAAACAGTCGCACAAGTATGCAGCACAATATATAAAAAAAAGTCTTAGAATTTGCCCGTATAACATTGATTGATTGTATATTGTTTTAAGTCCCGCTCGAGAATATTTCACTCATATGGAAACGTCACCACTGTCGATGAAGGGCTGCAAAATCTGAATATATGTAATAACCTTAGAACTAGCTTTCAGTTACTATTCAACTATGCTTTTTTATCCAATCAATGAATTTCATTTTCATATTTTATCATAAAACTATAATTTATTATGTACATTTAGTGTCAAAACGTATGACTTATTCTACGTTTTAAATCATTATTGCATATTACATGCATATATATTCTCCTCAATATGCTGCTTAACTTGATTTTGGTTTTATTCTACTCTCATTTTATTCTCTTTATCTATTATTTACATCATTATTTTTGTATCGCACTTCATGTTCTCATATAGTTGCGATTTTGAGTGATTTTAAAAATGAACTTCTAAAATGCATAAATTACACGATAGAAGAAACACCATACAACTAGTACAATGAATATCTAAACATGATAACTTCAATAACGATAACGATAATGATGATGATAACAATATATAATTGTAAGAATTGAATGAAACTAAGACAACTATTTGTGACTGTGCAAAATTTAACATGCCTTAAATTTCAAAATTAACATTTCCCTGGCTTGTTGGTTCGAGTCAAAGGCCAAAATATTGTTCTTGCCTTTACACTCAAAAGATATGAGAATGAGTTATATTTTTGATTTTTAACATTAAAAAAATGAAAAAAAAACAACCCACCAAACCAACAATTCATTTTTATCAAAATCGTGAATCTGTCCCTTTCAACATTGGTACTAAAATGTTCACTACAAACAGACACATATAGTAACTTCATAACAATATAAGTGATTTCAATGTTTATTTTCTTGCGGTTGATAAATTGTCGTTGGGATTGTAACTCGGGTCTCATTCAGTTGCAATGATTTTAAATAGGAAGTATTTTAGTTCAATTACGCACAGTCCGTTAAAATAATTTACCACCATAACCAAAGTTGCAAGCACTATGTTGGCAAAGCTTCTCTCCAGTATTTATTGTTCTAACGTGAAATCGTTTTTAAAAGATTAAAAAAGAATTTAATGAAATTGATGAATATGTCTCTAGTTTAAGAAGTGGATGGTGGTGCTGAAGCAAAGTTTTGTTGCGGAAACTAGGATGCGGCCCCACAGGTAGCAGCGCAATAAATATGACAGTAGGAAAGCATTAATTCGAATAAACTTTACCTAGCACTGACAGTGAAATAGGTTATTCTGATTAAGATTGCTAACAAGCGCCAATCTTTGGACATTTTATGTTGAATGTATACCTGAGCCTCAAGAAAAGAAATTATTTGTGTAAGTATATTTATTTTTATCAGTGTTAGCGAGTATTCCAAAATTATATAGGACGAGCATGACTCACCTTTGTCCATCACCGATTTTGCAAATGTCATTTCTAAATGCATTTAAATGTAATAATTTAAATGCAGGAAAATTCACGAAATATTTGGAGTTATAAAGAAAGGGTAAAGAGATCAAATAAAGTTTCATGCATTACAAATCAAAGTTATCAAACCGTAGCAGAAGTTGTCAAACAACAGAAAGCCGAACACACACAAGGACACGGATGCGATTTGATTATAGAATTACTTCGGAATAGTTGTTTTCGCTTTTTCCTGGCACTACAAGACATTTATTGCAAGTTAAACATGTCTGTCTACTATTAATTAGAGGTGTAGTGTACTTCCCCCCAAAAATTAATATTTTGTGTATATTAATTATAATTATGATTTTAAACATTGTAATTAAATCATTTTGTTCATCCATATTTTATTTTAAATTATTTTCTTTTTTTTTCTTTTGTCTCTCTTCTTTTTCTTTTTTTTTTTTTGTTTTTTGTTTTTTGTTTGTTTTTTGTTTTTTTTTGGTTTAAATTTATTTATTTATTTTGGTAAATATAAAGACAAAAATGGTTTGAACTGGAAAGCTCGGTCACAATATGTTACAAAAAGATATTAACGTAAACCTTTATTGATGCAGACTAAGATACCCCCCCCCCTTTTCATTTTGTATGATGTCAATAACGATCCTGATATTTGCCGACATAAATATTTAATTTACCTTGTTATCAAATGTTTCATATTCTTCTTGATTAGTATAAATATCAGGTTATTCTATGTAGATGATATGTGCTCTATTTTAGAGACAAATGGGCAACTTTTCGAGGTTTTGACATTAAAATGAGTTCATTTTTCTAAAACATGAATGGTGCTTTGCCATATATTATCAAGCATTTACGCATGACGTAACCTTATCGGAGCAACGAATGCTGGATATCATTGGTAAAGGAGTGACCTTTTGGCGATTTAACCTTCAAATATATATAGGTAAATGGATTAAGTAGACATACAATTGATTCGTTCTATAATTACATTATAATATTTTATCAATCTATGTTAATTTGACAACATTTTCCAAGGTGGTCTTAAATAAGATAAGTTTGCTGCTGAATTAGAAAATACATACATATGAGCAGTATTTAAGGTGTGAAAACTCTCCAGGTGTTGAATTCAGTTAACATATGTTAAGTTCATATCACCACTAAAGCTAATCCCGAGAAACTAGATGCTATAATAATTCTCTTTTGCGTAATAGGTTTATATCATTATAAAGATGTTCTCTTGATGATAATCATTGCCATAAATATAACGGTGGGATACATACTTTACATAAATGTAGAATAAAACAGCTTCCGTGCCAAAATCAAAATTAAAATCTAGTTTGTTTTCCCTTGACCGACTAAAATAAATCTCTCCGATACAACATTTTAATGCCTTTCAATTAAATGTTTCAATCGATCATATTTTTTATTAACAATTGAATGTAATTACAACCCCTTGCCCCCAAGAAAAGATGGTTTTCAAAAATTTAAATTGCGAGAGTGAAAACAAATATATTTTTCATGTTGTCCTTTGCGGTAGATTAAACATTTTAGGAACATAATGGTGACGTCATAATTTGGTTAATATAATATATTATAGTTGATTTTATTTAAAACGGTTTCTTTTTCAGAAAATATTTTCTTTCAAATATATACATACACTGATTCCGGATATCAAACAGAGCTAATCAACAAAAAACTATAATTTACGCATTAAAAAATTAAAAAAAAAAAAATTTTTTTTTTTGCATTGAATGTACATGCTTTGTTACCTATTTTAACACCTAATCTTTATAGTTGTCATTTTAAAATTTCACGCATATCTTTTCTATTTTGAAATTACAGAACCTCATAAATACAATGGGTTAACTAATTAGAATATCTACTGGATTCCTCTGTGCAGCGCTCATCAACTGTCCAAAATAAAGATATATGCATAAGATGGAGACCATTATGAATGTCGCCACTACTGTACGTCGTACTACCAGGCAACTGGGCGTGGCTCTCTCCCGGGATGTCCACTCCACGACAGACAGTACAATGTACTATGCAGACACAGATAATGTGAATTCAAATTTATACTTTTGTTTACAAATTCATGGTAATCACAAACATTACAACATTATATGATCGTACACTTTGACTCTGATTATGATTGATGTTATTAGTAAATTTCATAATTAATAAACAACTTTATTTCTGGATTTTAATTGATGTGGATGGTATTAAGGAAATAAAACGGAAGACAAAACTTCAGTAAAGTGGGTTGTTGGTTTTTTCCCCCTTCAATCTCAAAAAATTAGTGTACAGATTTGGTCGTAAAAATAAGTGCAGCATGTTCCGTACCACTCAGAAAATGGAAATATACATTTAGCATCGAATAATCAAAACAAAATCATTTCCTGAAATTTGAAATGTTTGCATTTCTTACATATAACATTGTAGGAGTACTCCTGAAGAATAATTCAAAGTAAATGTAAATATTAATTTATACCACGTCCAAAACTATATAAACACATTCAGGATGAATTTCAAATGACGAAGAGCGACGAGTTTTTTCAATAGCCATCTCGAGCTCGTATTGCATATGTTGTTACTACTCCAGAATTATATCGTACCTTCGTATCTCATGTGCAATAAGAAATGAATGTTACATTTCATCAACTCGTGAAGTGGTTGAGTTTTAGATTTGGTAACCTATTAAAGGATATGAAACATATTGATTAGAGGATATCAAAATCTACAGTTCATATTAGAGGATATGAAAATGTAAATTTCATATTTTAGTCTCTGACGTAGATAAACCGAGACTGAAGATGAACAAGATGAAAAAAAACCGTATAATTATCATCGTCAATATTTCTTTAAAAGTGCAAAATCATCAACTATACGTGATTCGTAAAAGGGCAAGGTACATTACCAAAATTTGAATAATATGTTTTTTTTATGTATGTAAAACAGATATGTGTATGCTGGATTTCTTTTCTTTAAAAGAAAAGTAAAATGATTACCATGCCGTGTTGTTATCCTAGAAAAGACAACAATATCAGTAAAACTGACGGATGCTCCTCGAAGTACATCTAACCAAATGATCAATAACTGTTGAAATGAAGTATTTTATTCATATGAAAGGTATATGTTGAGTGACCTTGACCTTCACAAAATGACCTTGAGTGACTTTGGTTTGAAAGTAATTTGCCTATTACTTATATCTGTGGTATATGATCAATACCTGTTAAAAAGAGGGTTTTCCTTCATATATGCTACATGTATATGTTCTGAGTGACCGAACTTTCGATACATTAGTCCAAACAATCAATAAATGTTGAAATATATATTGTTGGAATGAGGGTTTATTTTCAATTACCAGGTACATACNGATCAATAAATGTTGAAATATTGTTGGAAAGAGGGTTTATTTTCAATTACCAGGTACATACTCTGAGTGGCCATGACCCTTACAAATTACTTAGAGTAACATGTGATTGAAAGTCATTTACCTGTTGCTTATTTCTGTAATATATGTTCAATACCTGTTCAAAAACTATTGAAATAATGAAGTTTTCCCTTACATAAGGCACATGTTCTTAGTAACTTTGACCTTTCCAAAATTCTAAAAGACATTTAAGTGTGATGCATGTCTTTGTATAAAGTATATCTATGTTCTGAGTGACCTCGGCCTTTCCAAAATGACCTTGAGATACCTTGGTCCACAAGTCCTTGTCTCAGAAAGATATCAATTTCTGATGGAAAGTTTAAGAGGTGTAAGCTCCGATTTTTTCGGAGAGCATAAAAATGTTTGGGATTATAGACATATTATTTAGAAGCAAGAACTTTATATTTTGTATGGAAATATTGGCCTTAAGTTACTCAGTCGATACGAAAGTCTTATCATAAAATGCTGCTTACACAATGAATGCATTAGACCTAAAATTGTATACAGTTTATTATGAACCATTTCAAGCTGACTGTTGTAAACCTTTAAGTCGATAGCTCTTGACAAATAATCAGTAAAATAGCCCAATGATTTTTTTTTTTATCAATGACCTTCACATTTCTTTCATAATTTCTTCGCAAGTCAAATATTCCCCCAAGGTATTTGCAGAAATCACGTCCTTTTTCGTAGACTTAAATGTTAGAATGACTAAGCGATACAGCTTTACTGATTATCAGAAGTTTGAAAATTCCCTTAGTGAATCATTTTCAATTCTTAACACCTACAAATCGATATGAAATATCAGTCAATAAATATCATCATTGATCATAATTATGGATTGACTCCCCCGAAAGATTGATTGATTATTTATTGTTTTACATCCCACTCGAGAATATTTCACTCATATGGAGACATCACCAACTCGTAACTCGGGCCTTTGAGCAGGGAGGGATCTTTATCGTGCCACACCTCCTGTGACACGGGGCCTCGGTTTTTGCTGGTCTCATCCGAAGGACCACCCCATTTAGTCGCCTCTTACGACACGCAAGGGGGTGCTGGGAACTTTGAAAGAGCACATGAGCAACACTTTAAAATAGATAATGGTTGCCAAATGAAACCAACTTCACTCCTTTTCAACTGTAAGAAATATATAAGTCGCCATATTTGATCATTTGTCCATTCTTGCAATCTCAAACGCCGTCTACATCTACACGTTGTCTTTATCGTTTTAACACTAATAGTTCGAACATCGAATTAGAATGCAATTGTTTTTGCAAATTGGACAACATATTAAGGCCCTGATGGCATATAAGTTAAGAAGTTTGCATCTGAACATTGATAAACTAATACTTTCTGCATTGTATGAACGATGATTTCATAATGATATGTCTACACATACAGAAATAGCATTTGACGTAAAAACATCAACGACCATGCAACCGCATAGATAAATATATCCTTTTCTTTCGTCAGCTGTGTTGAAATAAAACTTCTGCATACTGAAAGTTCACGGCGAAATTGTGTGTCGTCTGTGTGCCGTCTGTGTGTGTGTCGTCTGTGTGCCGTCCTGTGTGTCCGTCTGTGTGGCCGTCTGTGTGTGTGTCTGGTCTGTGTGTGTGCCGTCTGTGTGTCGTCTGTGTCCGTCTCTGTGCGTCTGTGTGTGTGCCGTCTGTGTGCCGTCTTTGATGCGTCTGTGTGTGGCCGTCTGTGTGTCGTTGTGTGCCGTCTAAAACAAGTGTCCGAAGATCTTTGTTGAAACTACAGATGATAGATGTAGATCTATACTAAGTATTATATTATCAGATCGAATTGCATTTAAGGCAGGCTTGTATTATATTATGTAAACTTTCAGTTGGTAACGAATTTTCTAAGAATGAGGGGGGGGGGTCTACTTGCACTAAATATTCATTTGAAAGGGACTGCTAGAAAGTCCAAAAGCTTGACACGGGAAAATGGTAAATATTAACCTGTAAAAGTAACTTTAACAGTTCTAAAACCCGGGAGGCTTCGCCCCTGGGCCCCCGCTTTGGCATCAACCCAGACCTTATTTTTCAATGAACCCCCCCCCCTTTATCAACAAATCCTAGATCCGCCACTGCTGTTCCAGTAGTTGACTTCACGTGGGTGACTAGCGCATCTATCACAATGTGACATATGTGTGCATCTTCACTCTGTGATCAAACGATTCCGGACAAAATTTAGGTAGTTGTTGGTTGTTTTACCTCCCATCGAGAATTTTTGCACTGATATTGAGACCTCACCAGTTGCAGGTGAAGTACCACACAGTCTCAGGGCCATAGCAGTGAGGGTTCTGTAACGTACCAACGCCTACCGTCTCACGGGACCCCCGTTTCTAGGATTCATGATTCTCAATTTTCATCATTACCTATGGGTTTGGTTTTTTTTTTTTGGTTGTAGATTGGATGCAACCTTGGCACGAGCGAGGTTCAAAGTCTACACCTCCCGATTACGAAAGCAATCCGTGACAGGTAAAAATAAAACAGGTGGTCGAGATTCTTATGCAACAAAGAAATTATATTTAAAAAAATCACCCATAATCCACCAAATCTGATATACGAGAAAATGAAAGTGATAATGTGACAATTACTACCGTTGTTGGCCGATAACCCCCACCCCCCGAGAATCCGCCCTGCTGGACGTTTGGACCGTTGCTATAACAACATTATCTGCCGCAGAATATAGTCCTGCCGGAAGTATATTGTACCTCTCATTAAGTGGCGCATTCTTTGTGATTAATGATTCTTGATGTGAACTCGTCATTAAAAAATTCAAATTTCACTCAACTTATGAATGAAATTTATGGGTTAGAGAGTATGGGTCCACAGCGGCGACTCCGTGTTTTTGTCAAAGATTGTTCAGCTATCAAACATTCCTACATCATTAGTAATGCCCAAGAATAGCACAGAACTTGAGAAAACAAAACGTATTAAATGTTTCAAGCACTTGAGAGACAATTTATTTCTTTCGCTACCAAAGCATTGCGGTCGAGATATATACATAAATGTACCTTTCAGGAAATTGCGCTTGTATCAAATTTAAGTGTATATACTTTCCTTGACCCGTGAGATTATTTCAACATTAAGCTGTTGTTTCAGGGATTAAACTTAATAGTAATTTGTCTTCAAGTGCAAAGCATCGGTGTGGTTGAAAATATGAATGGTGTTTCCTGTTTATACACGTGAACATCTTAGGGGAGACGTCACCATATATATAATAGTTCAACAATCCACGGAGTACGTATAGTGGATACGTACAGCGATATCTACTAATATATTTATCCCACAAGATAACTGATTTGAGAGCTTGCAATACATAAATAGCTGTCCTAGCATTGTAATGATATTCCGGAAGTTGGTCCTGCATCTTAAAAATCTAGGTCAAGGTTTCAAATATTTAGGACATTATACATGTACTTAATTCAAGTAATAATCATGTTTAAAATGCATTCTAAACCTAGAATTTCGTAACCCACTTCCGTGTTAGAGAAATATTCTATCTAGTATGCATATTTTTGTCTGTATTGTCAGACTTGTATCAGCATTCTGTCGCACGTGACCCCGCAAATGACGAGGTGCACGGATTTTTGTAAACATGTCATTCAATTATCGGAAAGTGCTTAAATCTGGAAAAAACAAAACCAGGAAACTTTGTCACATTTTAAATTATATGTCTGATTTAGATGCAGTATTTTCCATAAATAGAAAAATTACTTTCGGCCGCATTCTGTTGTGCCATTTGTGTGGGTCCGTTCGCATGGGTATCGTGCGCAAGGACTAAAGAGAAATTTTCCGAACTTTGACAAATTAGTTGACAATGACTGAAGAAAATTAAAAGAAACTACCATAATGAGACTGTCGCCTTGACATTATAACCGATTTAACAAGAAACCTGTACAAAAATCATTATAAACACGGGCAGTTATAGAATAGACAGTATTATATAGAATAATGCATGAAATGGCCTTTTATAGTTGTTTATGAATGTTGGTCAAAATGCCTACAGCAAACTTTGGCAATAAATGTTAATTTCAACTTTTGAATTTCAAATATATGAAATTTTAATGATAGATCACTTTAATAATACTGGATGACAAATATGCGCGTTATATTTTAATGAATATATCTTATTCATTAAGTGTTGAAAAACACAATCGCACGGGAATGACCGCTGCCCAAAACAAATACATGTACGCTGATGCATGCCTGTATTGGTATATCTAGTAAGTTCCAAATTGTTAACATTTGCTGAGTATGGTTATTTCTAGTTAGTTTAGTCATTGCTTGTTTTCAGCGATTTTGGTTATTCTAATCGCGTGTTAGCGTAAAATAATTGATAAATTTAATTGTGTTGGAATGAACAATGAAAATTTCCGCACCATTTACGTTAATTTGACATCCCTTTGTGTTTGTAAGGTAACATACAAAATGCACACAGAAAGCATCACAGAATGATTGACTTAATGTTCGAGCTTCATTTCTGAATCACAAAGATCGAGATCAATTGACATACCTTCTTTTTTACGAATTTTAACTTTGAACGTGTTTGATGTATCTACCTGGTACTCGGTGTATGTTTTTTGAAACGTCTTTATTGTGCCTCGCTGATACTCGGCGTAGTGTTTGGTGTATCTACCTACATGTAGTAGTGTTTGATCTTTGAACGTGTTTGGTGTATCTACCTAGTACTCGGTGTAAGGTTTTTTAAAGTGTTTGGTGTGTATCCCTGATACTCGGTTGGTTGGTTGGCTGTATGTTGTTTAATGGCCTTATAGAGAATTTTTCATTTATACAACGACGTTGCCTGTGAAGGGCTGTAAAGTTTAGGCCGGTGCTCGGCGCTTATGGCCTTTGAGCAGGGAGGGATCTTTATCATGCCCCACTTGATGTGACAGGGGACCTTAGTTTTTGCGGGCTCATTCCGAAGGACCGCTCCATTTAGTCGCCTTTTACGAAAAGCAAGGGGCACTGAGGACCCATTCTAACCCGTGTCCCCAAGGAACCAGCTGATACTCGAAGTAAGTTCTTTGAACGTGTTTGCTTTGCCTTGCAGGTACTCAGTGCTCATTTCTTTGAACGTATTTAGTGTGCGTTTGCTGTACTCAGTATATGTTCTTTTAAACCACTGGTTCAAATTAATACGTGCTCTTGTACATGTGATTTCCGTATTTGACCATCTTAATCATGGATTGGTAAGCATGTAGGAGTGAGCGTAGCAAGCCTTCTTTCTACAGGCCACATTGAAAAACCCGGGAAATTACATAATCCATATGCTGATACTCGTGTATGGTTGGCGTTCAAATGTAATATTGGGAAAACGCTACGTTAACACTTCTTTGAAAGAAAATCTTTCCTCCGTAACTTTATTGACGAATATAGAACAAAATATTTTTGTATACATATTTCTCACGATTTTATCAAATCAGCAATTATTTTTGTTTAATTGCATTATATACGAATTACTTCAAAGGTCACAATTTAGATTACGCTGAGTACTCGAAAACTGAAACAACACAAAACGGATGTACAACCGGAAGTTCACAAATCCGTCGAAAAGAATGTGGAGGTGTGGATTTAAGCAAAAAATTTATTTTGACTTTGTGGTTACTTCACGGAATTGAAATATTTTGAAGAATGAGACACGATACATGTAATGATTAAAAAACTCAGGGTTTTTTTTGTAAGGGAATAAGAATGGGTAATCTATCTTTACTGAGTTTTATTATTACCTCCGTCAAGGTAGTTATATTTATCTATTTGTTTGTGAATTTATTTGACTGCTTGCGACTTTACGCAAACAAATTATGGTCAGATTGCTTTAAACAATTGGTACACAGATGTATCTTGATCTAAGGCGGTCCCCATTCAATTTTGGTGGCCATCCCGATCCGGATCGTGGATCCAGAAGACTTTAATATAACTATGGCGGAGGTCAGAAATCTCTGATTGCTCTAGTCTATTTCAAAATCAAACTAAGTATAAAATTGTTTCAAATACGAGTGCATCTCTCCAACGAAGAACTCAACATCTTCAGTTTTGGAAATAAAAAGTAACGTTTGTTTTTCTATTACAAAGTCAGGGCCTGTTTAACGTTTTTCATCGTGTTCTTGGACAATTGACCTTGGCTCAAGGTTACTTAATACTGGCTGATCAATGAACTTTAAGAAAACGCAACTTTGACCAATTGACCTTAATCAGTAATACAAACCGTCTGGTCATATTCAACTTCTAAACATTTACACAAGCTGAAGTAATATTATAGAAGAATGTTTTGCACCAATATCACAAATTTCCTTAACCTTGGTTAAGCCGTGCGGCAGCGTTTAGATTTTATTATGGTCTAAACGGATTGGTTTTACCGGTCGCGTTAGGTTGTTGGTTAGAGCGTTCGCTTTGCAACCGAGATCTCGTGACATAGCCACGTCAAACCTAAGACGTGAACATAGGTAGTGATTGCTTCTTCGCCAAACGCTCAGCATTTAATAGCGAGAATCATGGGTCTTTTTGATACATGATCTTAAAAATGAAGGTTTCGTGTCACGACAGGCGTTTGCTCGCTAATGAATCCTCACTGCAACGGCCCTACGCGCTAAGCATATGTATAACTTTGTGGTACTTCACCTACAACTGGTGACGTCTCAATATGAGAAAAAAATTCTCGAAGGGACGTAAAACAAACAAATAATCAATCGGATTGGTTTATGATGCTTCAAACATTTAACTTGACTATATATCCCTGGTTAAGACCAACATCGTTTTTTGTCTGCTAATTCTAGAAGTCTTTGTATTGGGTATCACTATTTTTCCGTCAGTTTCAGAACAATATCATGAAAATGTGTTATGTCATAGGTACAAGTAAATATGTATGTGTTTTTACTGAATTTTATGCTTGTCTGTAAAAAATAAAGTAATTATAGAACAAATTGCTATCACGAGGGAGAAACAACGTAAGGCCCAGGTTTGAGCTTACCAGCAATGATATATGGTACTTGCATCCAGACTGCCTTACATGCATGGACTAAATTCAGTATTTTAGATACCATGTTTTCCATGTCTGTTTCGTATTTGGATATTTTA